>JAASFJ010000226.1:0-31918 GCA_023333755.1 Globisporangium uncinulatum
ATCGTCGTCGTCGTCTCAGTCTCCTCACAGCCGTCTGCAAGGGTGCGCGTCACCGTCGTCACCTCCGTCGTCACGGTCTCCTCCACGCCGTCCGAGCCGACGTTCGTCACGCTCGACGTCTCTGTCGACACGCGTTCGTCGCTGCTGAAGGTGCTGCTGCTGTTGCCGCCACTTACGCCACTCGCCGTCGTTTCCTTCCACTCACCACTGGCGCTGCTCTCCTTGCTCGCCCGTACACTCAACACGTCACCTTCACGCACAGCTGCCGCCGCAAACACGGCCGCGTCAAAATACACAAGCGGCTCGCCCGCCTTACTCGTCACACTCATCGTCTTCGTCTCTTTTTCTTGGTTTTCTTGGCCGCTCGCCGTTGTCTTCGTCGTCTTCGTCGTCGTTACTTCACTCACACTCTCAAAATCCGTCACACTCGTGGCCGCCTTGGCCACCTCGTCGTCGTCGCTCTCGTGGCCGTAGCCTGCGCTGCTGCTGCTCTCAACCGCTGAGACGCTCACGAAGCGCCCGCCGGCCTCCTCGTCGGACGTCGAGAGCTCCTCAACGACCGCCTGCGCGTTCTCGCCGCTCACCTCCGTCGCAGTCGTCGTCTCCGTCGTCGTCGTGCCGTCCGCCAGCGTCGTGGTCGTGACTGTCGTCGTCGTCACGACCTTGCGGCCGCGCGCGTCGGTCGTGGTCTCCACGTGTTCCTCGACCGTCTGCTGCGGCGGCTGCTCCTCCTTTGGCTCGCTGGACGCGTTGGTGCCCATGTCGCTCGTCTCCTCCTTGGGTGTTGTTGCACGTGTGACGCGCGTTCTCGCTCGCGTGCTCTCGAGTGCGCACTTGGCTGAATGAGGTGAGAGGTGTGTGGAGTGGATCCAGTGAGCTGAGGGAGCAGTTGGAGGGCGAAAAAGGAGCCAAGTTCTCAAGGTGCAAGCGTGAGGCGCCACGCACGAGTGATCATGGTCTCGCTCAGGTTGTGAGTCGCAACCTGAACGAGCAGCTCATATAAATCAGTCGAGGCTGAATTCCCTGACGAGAGTGACGTTGATTTGCTTGTCACGGACTTGGAGCTGACCAAATACGTCACTCTCACTCAACGAAGTCACCGGTCGGAGTCGGTATCTCGAGGTGTGACAGCCACGGACTCGCAGCTGCTGCACAGTGGTTCTTGAAATCCGTTGTGACGCGCCGCGTCTACGTGTGAACTTTGAAAAGTAGACTTTGAATTTGCACCACATACTTTAGATAGGCTTGACTGACCGTTGATGTAGAATTTCACATTCTCCACTTTGCTCACGCCGCAAAATGGAAGCCACCGCCTAAGACGATTAGCATGACACGCAAATTAAGCAGGCTTTCACTATGGGCGGGCTATTGCGTCTCGTCTTCGCAGAAAACGCCCCGAACGTTCGCCACATCGCCACACTCCATCGAGCGCTTGGACCATACTGAACGCCAGTGAACAATTCCTTTTCAAATTCCAAGGAGCTTACGGTAAATATTTGGAATTATACTTTGACTTGATATTTGTAAGCGATTCTGTTCGTGATGTTCGTGAAACGAAGCTCACCTTTTTAACTGTCAAACTACGCAACATCCAGACTCGATCTCTCCTGCTTGAGTCGAGTCAAGCTCGAGGCAATTCAACAGACTCTCGTCTCTCGCCTCTCGCTCGCCGCCCACAGACTTGCTTCTCCCGCTCATTCTTCACACATCTACTGTACTGTATCCTCACTCGATCTGGACATTTCTCCCTTCACGACCTGCTTGACTGCCCTTTTTGACCAGTTTCGAAAGCACACTTGGTTGAAAACAGGGCTTACCAGCCACCCGTAGGAAGAAGCTCTGCTTTCAACCAAGTTACAAGTGCTTTGCAGCTGCAATAGAACACAGAACTGGTTCGCGTTGCGCGAGAGAGAGAGAGCTTGGCTGGAGGCGAGTTGAAATTTGAGCAACAGTACTTGGCTTGGTAAGCGACTAAGCACTTGGTTTTATCTCTACCACACCTCGACACACAATATTGATGCGATCTCCGGCGCTTGATCTACAGCGTACTAGTCAGCTCTGTACCAGTCAGTCTACTTCTCCAAACGTTTGCAACCAGAACCGCATACGAGCTCTATAACTCGCAATCTTCAATTCGCAGCGCGCGAGTACATGTACTAGTACTAGTATACCAGCCCGCCAATATGCAACGTATGCGCCAAACGCTCACTCGTTTTTCACGAGTTCTACTGGAATGATTGGATTCGCTTGAGCGTCGAGTCAACAATGCTTCTCCGCCCTCTCTCGACCACGTCGTGCGCTTACGCCCTTCGGTGATGATCATAGTAAGCGTCAAAGTAAATACGCATCCACGCGCAAGGGTGTGAGAGCCACAGGAACACACCACCGCAGGAGCTTCATTCACACCACAATACGTTATGTAAGTACCTAACCCAGCCTCATTACAACATAAACACTCGGTCGATCTCTGCTCCGCTCACTCTGCTCTGCTCTGGTGACATTGCGATACCAGCTCGCTCGCAGTGGACGTCGTCACGGAGCACGGCACAAGTTCAACTCTCGTTTACGGAGCGCGACGACTGGGAGAGCTCGATGGTGAATCCCACTGACAGCGATGCTGTGCCGAGTCAAGAGACCTACTCAAAGTCTTCGGCCCACAGTACAGTTGAGCAGACGAGCGAAAGAGAAGCTCGAGAACTTACGTGACGAGGCGCCGGCAAGTACAGAAGGTCAAGGTATAGCATTGAAGTGTTGAAGCAGTCACCAGTGTCACCCGCGAGCTTGTCCGACGACAGTGAGAGCTCATGTGATGCATGGAGGCGGTCGGATGCCCGACCATCGTAATACACGAGCGCTGGAAGCGCCCCGCTGAGGCGGACGGGGAATGGACGAAGCTGAAGCTGAAGCAGATGCTCAAATGTCGACTTAGGATCGCCAGGATCACGCAGATATTTGTGAAGGTGTTGCGCACAAGCGAGTGTGCCAGTTGTTTAGTGTGACGTGAGGCCACAATGGTCAGATTCTTGGTTTGACGAGTCTGATGGTCTGTCTTAGTGTCGCCGTCTTACATCGGAACTGCAGTGGCTTTCGAGGCCTACTCTGCACACACCTGCCCAATTCGACTGCACACAAGCGACGCAGACTTTGCCTTCCCAGGGGCCGCTCAAGCGGTTCTGGACAAGCATGAGCTTATTCGACAACCCACTAGCGACAGACCTACAAGGGCGACCATTCAAGAGAGGAGGTACCACTGCTGGACCCACAGCGTCGCGGAGGCAGCAGAGTTCCGGGCACTATCAAGATACCGGTTCGAGTTCGACTGCAGACTCGGGAGCAGAGGACAGCGAAAGGAAGACAGACTGCGCGCACTACTCATACAACACCCGGGGTTGGAGACTCTCCGGCACCTGCCAGTTCCAACCAAACCAGTGGTGGTCACGAACCGGAAGGATCTCATCGGTACGGAATGGGAGGAAGGAGCGAACGACAACGAGCTCTGGGCAATCAACAAGCCGCTGAAGCTCGTATACATGGGACCGAACAAGCAACCGGAGATGTACGCGTACGACGAAGCACGGAAGGAGACACGGCAAACTAATGGGCCGATTCTGATCAGTGTGCAAAGCCACCCAGCGACGCACAGACTAGCAACAGCGGACGAGCAGAAGTACTACAGGCCAAAGACAGCGAACGGCAAGTACACGAGGTTCAATGTAATGTGGAAACAAGCCAGGAAGTGGATCACCACAGTGGTCACGAGGGACACAGGGCAAGAGGCGCTACAGCGGCGGCTCGAGACGTGGAGGAGACATAGCAAAGCGGCAGCAGCCGCAATGGAAAGAGAGGAGTACACAGAAGTGTGGGCAGCAGCGTCAGGCCTGTCGTCGCGCGACAGGTTCGTCCGCTACCGAGTGAAGATAGGCGGTCTCAACACGTTCAGGGCCGACCTGACCGAGCAGCCGTATTGTCCACTCGCAGGGTGTGGAGCACACGAACGAGACCACTTAGCACACATCTTGTGGCGGTGCGCCACAGCGAAGCGCATCTGGCGGCAAGCAGCGCAGCTCTGGACGCACAACACACTGACAGCGACGGACTTGCAGGAGTATGAAGAGGCGGCCTTCGCAGGCCAGCCGACGCGACTGTCGAAGGCAGCGAAAGCTTGGCTGCTAACGCACACGAGGAAGCTGCTGCCGGGTCACAGGGCCGCAATGGCGACAGCGTGGAGGATCATCCGAGTCACGGTGCAAAAGCAACTGTGGAGATACCGGTGCGACGAAGTGTTCGACAAGAGGCAGAGAACGATCTTTGAGAAGATCGCAGTCACAATGGAGAGGATCGAGGAAGAGCTGCACATACGGGAACGAGCAGCTCAAGAGAAAAGGGACCACGACGGTAGGCTGATCTACAAAATGCTGATCGGAGAACTGGAGAGAGCGGAGACGACAGCAGACACACAACACGAGACGGCGACAGACACGTCGGCGAGACTTTACTTCGACGGCGGCAGCCGAGGAAATCCGGGAGTGGCAGGAGCCGGAGCAGTGCTGCTAACGTACACAGCGGCAGGGTGGCAAGCCGCGTGGTACGGCACCAGATTCCTAGGCGATACAGCCAGCAACAACAACGCAGAATACAACGCGCTGCTGCTCGGACTACGAGCGGCGAAGACAGCGGGACTACAGAAGATCGATGTGTTCGGGGACCCGCAATTGGTCAGCAACCAACTCAGCGGTAAAGCAGCGGTCAGAGACGCCAAGCTGACACCGTTCTTCACGGAAGCGCGCGAGCTCCTGGAAGACGTCGACCATTTACACCATCACACACACCTTTCGAGAGTGGAACACCATGTCCGACTTTCTCGCAAACCAAGCCATGGACACTCGGCGAAGCCGCGAGAGCGGGAGTTGCGAAGACTAAGGCATCATGCAGCAGGTTCAAGAGCGAATGACGCAAGACCTGCTGTTCAAGCCGCTGTCCGGAGTCAAGTCGAGAGACGAAGCCAAGGCAGCAGCATGCCGACCGTAAGGTAGGCAGCGAGTCACAGCTGTGCAGGACGCGAAAGCGGAGAGCACGAGCCAGACAGCACAAGGACACAGGAGGATGTTGATGTCGTCGGGCATACGGGCAGGGAGGTCACCACCATGACACCTGCGAGTGCGATACATTCAATCTACTTGTGTTCCTAAAAAACGACTTTGTCTTCCCAGTTGTTGAAAAGCACTCCAACAGCTCCAATAGTTTGCGTAAGTGGTTTCTATTGCGAGTGTGCCAGTTTCGTACCAATGGATATTTACGATCTCGCTTCCAGGTTTTTCGCCCTCTTTGGAGTCTCAAGAATGGGTCGACGGACATCGCTGAACGAGTGGGCCCACTTCGAGCGTGTCACGGCCGCCGGCCGCGTGCCCAACTCGTCGTACTGGTTCGTGCGCTGCCGCCACTGCACCGAGGCGCACGCGCAGCAGCAGCTGCCGAACGCACCGGCAGAGATCACGGGTAGGGGCTCAGCCATGCGCGCGCACCTGAGGCTCTGCCCAGTGTACGGCGGTCGCTACAACGCGGAGCTGGCAGCGGCAGCGAGTGATGAGGGCGCCGCTAGCGGTGACGCAGCGGGCGAAGAGAACGCGCCGACTGCAATGGTGCCGCTGCAGCCCAAACGCAAGCAGAGGGACGGCGACACGTCTGGACCGCGTGCGTGTGCTGATGGCGATACGGCTGTTGGGACTGTCGTGTACTAGTACTGGCGAATAGAAACTGACAGACTGGGTGTGCGTGTGTGTCTAACTAACAACCCGAGCGAATTTGCAGGCGGCGGACGGGGCAAGCAGTGCTTGATGGAGGAGTGGACGCACTTTACCCGCTTGCTTGAGGACGGGTACATTGGCAAAACCAACTTCTTCTACGCAGTCTGCAAGCACTGCCAGCGTGCGTACGACGGCGACAAAGCGGACAAGACGACGACGACAACGACACGCGCACGCGAGCCCGAGCGGCTTGTCGGTCGCCGTGAGAAGCTCCGTAAACACCTCTTGCACTGTCCGCACTTCCACGGCGAGCTGCCACCGATCGTGGCCCGTGTGCCGGTGCGTGGACCGCGGGTGGTGCTCCCGTCTGCCGCCGCGATCGCAGCGGCAGCCGCGACCGCAGCAGGCGACAACAATCAGCTGTCGTCGGTCGCGTCGGCGTTGGCAGTGGCAGCGAGTGTCGCGGCCCAGAAGACGAAGACGGGCAGCTCCCGTCTCGGCCTCGACGAGTGGCAGTACTTTACGCGCCTCGAGCGTCGGGCCGGCAGTGGGTATTACTATGCACGCTGTAACTTTTGCCACGCAGCGTTTGAGAGCGCGTCGAAAGCGCTCCAAGCAGCGATGGTCCCAGTCGTTGTGGTCGGGCGGAAAGCCAACATGCAGACGCACTTGGCCAAGTGTGCGCACATCCCAAAGAATCTCCTGGTTCTGGTGCCGAAGACAGAGGAGGCGACAGAGTCGACAGAGCCGACAGACGACAGCGGCCGTCGAGACGTCGACACGGACGGAAGCAGCAGTGGCGACAACGACACACGCCCCGCGACGAAGCGACTGCGCGTTGCGTCGCCTAGCGACGACGTGTCGACAGCGACAGCGACGACGACGACAACAGTGGACGCGGCGTCGCAGTCGCAGTCGCTCGTGGAGTTCACGCTCGAGCACCGCCTGCCGTTCGAGTGGCTTGAGAGCGAGAGCGCCCAGAAGCTGTTTCGTGCATGGCCGACCGGAGCGACAGGGCTGCCGACAGCGATGGAGTTGCGCACAACGACGCTAGATGAAGTGTACGAGCGCGTCGCGATGGCGGAGCTGGCGGGACTCAAAGAGCCGCTCCCACCGATCGCTGGGCTGCCCACGACGGCGGCGGTGGAAGCACCAGCGACGTGGTGGCCAGTGATGATGCACTGTACGATGACGCGTCCGTCGTCCAGTCGTGGCGGAGCTGCGCCAGTGATCCAGTGCGAACTCACGAACGGCCGGTCGTTCGTGCCGGTGGAGCCGCTCGTGAAGACGCACCGAACGAGCGATGGGAAGACGATTCCGGCAGTCGCGCACTCGCACGGCCTCGAAGTCGCACGGTGGCTCGACGCGCACCTCTGGGCGGTCACACAGTCGGAACACATCATGCCGGCTGTCGTTGTGCTGCCATTCAACACCGTGTTCGACCGCGCGGTGAAGCTCTTGCGTGCTCGCTGGCCACGAGCCGTGTTCGTGTTCGACTTCCTGGGGCTCTTGCACTTCTGCGTCCACAAACTGCTCGCGTCCGACGACATCCAGGAGCTCGTCACTGCGCTCAGTGACCTCTGGCGCATAGCCGACGACGTGCGCCGGGCGTCCCCCGTCGCAGATCCGTTCCACGACTGGCAAGCGTTCTCTCACTTCCTCGAGAGTCTTGTCGACGACGACTCAATGTTCATGACGAACGCGGAGCTGCACGCGGCAGTCGACAAGCTCGCGTCCCGTAGCGTGGTCGAGCGAACGGCAGCGCTCTTGAGCGCACTCAGACGCGCGCACGAGAGTGCGAGCAGCAACCAGCTCTCGCTGGCCGACACGATGCGTCACGTACGTGTGCTCTACAGCGCAGCGACAGGCTTTGAGACCTTCCAGCGGGCGCTCGAGGTCGTGTGGGCCGAGATGGAGCAGCCGCTGTTCGTGCTGGCGCACGCGCTGCATCCGCACCTGCGGCTCGCGAACCTCGCGAGCGCCGACATGACCAAGCTGAGTAAGCTGAGCGACTCGAGTGTCGCGTACTTTACGAGCCTCGTGGGCACGACGAAGCCGTCGTCGCTGCGTGGAGAGGTGACGTCGTACTTGCACACGTCGCAGGAAGTCTTCTCGGCCGAGTTCGTGGCCGAGTTCGCAGTGCTGGACGACTACTTCCGGTACCTGAGCGACGACTACGCGGCGCTCTCGGTGCTCATGCGGCTGCTGCTGTCGTTCTCGTCGGTGCTGCCGCCTCGGCTCCGCGAGCTCACGACGCCAAGCGACGACGTCGAACGTGGTGCGTCGGTCGACGAACGTGTGAAGATGGCGTTCCTGGCGGATCACTGGGGCCTCCAGCAGCGTCCGCACGTCGCCCCGACGGCGACAGGTGCGAGCAGCTCCAGTCCGGGCTTCACGTCGAGTCGGGCGGCACTGAAGCGGTGGAGTGACGCGGTCACGAGAGCAGCAAGTGAGCGGGGGACCGAGTTCGCACTACTCGAGCGCCGGTACGCGATTGGAGGAGTCGTCAGCCGGTCTGCGTCGCCACCTGTCGTGTCGGCGGCAGCAGTGAGCGCGACCGACAGTGACAGTGCGGAGCCGCTGCCGTGTGTCCCGACCGACGACGACGTGGTGTTCCCACCGACGTTTCTGAGCGGCGACCGTGCGAGGACGATCACGCTCAAGGCGCTGGTCAAGGCTGTGGAGGTGTCCAGCTAACTGGGCAGAGATAGAGGGAGAGAGGGACGCGTGTGTGTGTATGTGGTGAGCGTCGGCTTCGCTTGACTGTCGAGAGACAGACGGACTGGTGCATGAAGAATGGGTGCGTGTTGTTACGAGTGCGAACCGTTGGGTCTCACGAAGCCGAGTCGTTCAGCGACCAGACAATCTGTCGTCGTCACTGTCGCCGTGGCGTTCGTCGTTCCATCGACACTCTTCTTGGCTTGGCTGACTCCCTGGGCGAGCCCTGCCAGTCATCCCCCACCCCACTCGCTTACTCGTGCGCCGGGAGTACCTTGCCGTCGCACGGCCCAAAGCCTATTCTGTACCCGTCGCCCTCGCAGAAGCCGCGCACAGCGATCGTGTCGCCGTCTTGGATGAACTTGCGCACAGCGCTGCTGTCGCCGAGCGGAATGTCGCGCGAGCCCTGCCAGCTGAGCTCGAGCATCGACCCGAGGCTGTCGTCCGTCTGGCCGCTGATCGTGCCGCTCGCGAGCAGGTCGCCCGGCTGCATGTTGCAGCCCGTGACTGTGTGGTGCACGAGCTGCTGTTTCATGTTCCAGTACATGTTGCGGAAGTTGCTCGTCGTGATTGCGTACGCGTGCGGGTCGTTCGCTGGCTGGAGCGACACTTGGAGCTTAATGTCGTACGTCCCGCGCGCGTACGCGGGGTCCTGGATGTACGCGAGCGGCGCTGGATCCTGCACCGGCCCAAAGCTCGGCTCGCACCGGAACGGCTCGAGTGCAGCAAGCGGAACGACCCACGGCGAGATCGTGGTCGCAAAGTTCTTGGCGCCAAACGGACCGAGCGGGACGTACTCCCACTTTTGAATGTCACGGGCTGTAGCGGAGCGTACGTCACAGAACAACAGGTTGTGTGAGAGAGACGGGACGAGACAAGAGGGTCGGGTCGAGTCAATAGTGGACGTACCGCTCCAGTCGTTCATGAGCACGACGCCAAAGATGTGGTCTTCTGCCTGGGCCATTGGGATCGGGTCGCCAAGCTTGTTGGGTGTGCCGACGAAGAACGCCTGCGTCACAATAGGAGCAGCACCAGCGTCAGCACTGTCCAAGAGACGAAGGAACAGCACCCAACGCACCATCTCGAGCTCATAGTCGAGGACGCGACAGGCCGAGTAGACGGAGCCCTTCGACGGGTCCGCCTTGTCGGCTTGGATCTGCCCACGCGGACGCCGCACGTCCGTCCCCGACACGACAACTGACGACGCACGGCCGTGGTACCCAACCGGAAGGTGGAGCCTGTAAGACAGCCGGATGGCGACAGCACTCGTCAGATAGAGCCCTCACCAATCGGTCAGTGGTTCCTACAGGTCGCCAGTGCGTACTACAGTACCAGTTGGGCTGGAGCGCATTGTCTTTCCCACGGAACATGATGCCGACGTTCGTCGCGTGCTCGCGGGACGAGTAAAAGTCCGTATAGTCGCCGATCTTGGCTGGGAGGTGCATGATCACCTGGAGAGAGCGTTAATAGGCCAGTGTGAGCCACTGGGTTCATGTGTTCCCACAAGCACTCTACTGTAGACGACTTCAGGTCGTACGTTGTGAAGCGGAATGAGCGCCTTCGACTTGAGTGGCTCGTTGTCACGGAGCGTCGGCTCACCGGCTGCGAGCAGGTGCTGGATCGTCGCACGGGCCGTGGCCCACGCGTGGCTGCCTTGCGCCATGAAGCTGTTGAGCGCACTCTGTGTGACGCCATATAAGAAGACCAGGTTAAAGAGTGCCTCTCTGCATTCAGTGACCGTGGGACGCACCTCATTGAAGCACGCGGCGTCAAAGCCAGCAAAGAGCCCTTCGTTCGCAATCACCGACAGGTCCAAGACCTGGACAGAGCCATACGTCACTCACTCACTCGTGCGCCTATAGACAATACAATAATACAATACAATATCACAATAACACCACGTACAAAGTCCCCAATGGCGACGCCCACGCGCTTGTGCTCGTTCGTGCGCGTGGAGAAGACGCCGTACGGGAGGTTCTGGATCGGAAAGTCCGAGTCCTTGTCGACAGCCACGAAGCTCTGGAGCATGGTGGAAGTGGTGGAGGTGGAAGTGGTGGAGGTGGTGGAGGTGGTAGACATGCGCTGCTTCTTGGCAACGGGTGAGGTGCTGGGCATCCACAAGACGAGGCGGAGCTGTGTCGTTACGAGCAGCGCGAGTGGGACGCAGAGCAGCAGCAGCGCACGCGTGAGTGGCCTTCGCATGGCAGCAGCAGCAAGAGGCGATCTGGAGGCTGAGACTGTACCTGGTGGTGGGTGGCGAAAGCGCGAGTGTGGAGGGTGTGGTCACGACAGGAGACCTCCAGCCGATGATCAGCTGAATGAATAGACGGCCGGATTGATTCGAAGACCACCCTTGAAGATAGAAGGACAAAAATACGTTATTGAGGAATGCCATGGCGAGTTAATCAAAATATCGGATTTTAGGCATCAGGTTTTGTTGAAAACACCGTGGTAGACGTGTGTTCGTCACGTGACGAACAGCTCTTCTCGACTTCCACTTGCAAGCGTGAAGACCCCAACTAACAAACTCCACACACCTCACCAGCACACAGAAAGAGACGTACCACCACATAGAATTCACATTTAACAGACCAGCTCATTCTACCTACTTATGTAGCTCCTGGCAGTTGCGCGTCTGCCTGCAAACCTTCACATCACGGAGCGGCAGAAACGCTCTCAACCTCCTCCAACAACACTTACCCACTCCTGGTCAACTGGTGAAGCTTCTCCACCACCAGCGCAATCATCACGCGCTGCACCGGGTCCGAGACGCACATCATCTGAACCAAACTCCAGAGCGAGTCGCTCATGGTCGCTGGACGAGGCGGAAGCTGCCGTCTCCTCAAGCGAGCGCGCACAACCGCATCGACTGCCAAGCGGCCCCACGGCGGTTCTTCGCCCACGAGCTCGAGCGTCAGCATCCCGAAGGCGTACACGTCAGACGCAAACGTGACGCGATCGCCTCGGAGATACTCGGGCGAGCGCCACTGTATAGCGCCAATCTTCTTCAAGTCGACCTTCACTTCCGCGCGGTTCGGGATGCAGCTCAAGCCAAAGTCGATGATCTTTGCGTCGCCGATCGCGTCAATCAGCACGTTATCGCACTTGAGGTCGTTGTGCACGACATTCTGCTCGTGCAGGTACTGCAGTCCGAGGGCGACTTGGTGCAGCAGCTGCCAGCGCTGGGACTCGGTTGCTTGAATCCTCTTTGCGAACTCGACGAGGTTGCCTTCCCCTGCCGGCTCGCACACGAAGAAGCGCTTGCCAATGTGGCACGCGCCGTAGAGCTTGATCACGTGGGGGTGGTTCAGTCGGAACCACACGCGCAGCTCGTAGAAGAACAAGTCGCGGTTGTGCGCGTCTCCGTCCTCTTCGTACCCCATGAACTTGACGACGACCGGCGTATTGCGCCACGTTCCTCGGAAGACCTTGCCGAACGAGCCGGTGCCAATCTGACCACTGGTGCTGTACTTGAGGTCGTACGAGTGGATGAGCCAAGCTGGAGTGCCAACGCCCTTGCTTCCCAAGTCAGAAGCTCCAGTAGCAGCGTCGTCAGCAGCATCACTTCGCGTGTCCAGCCTCGAGAATCTCGTGGTGTCTCGTGTGGATTTGAACCGCACGATCTGCACGGTTGGGTCGGTTGCGTATGGAGCCGTTTGCACTGGAGAAGACGACGACACGACTGCTGTTTCGTGGTCACCTAGGGCAAACATAGCGACATTCGAGGCACTTTGAACTGCAGTTATCCTATCGACGTCATTGGTGTCGTCGGACGCAGCACTGTCTTCGTGCCGGGACGGATGCTGCCAGCTGTGCAGCGGATCCACTGCTGGCGGAGAGAGCAGCTCGAGCAACTCGTCCAGTTGCCTGTGAAAGACGTGGCTCTGCAGCGACACTTTCTGGCTCTTTGCACGTAGCAACAACGACTTCTCGCTCACGGCGGTGCCCAAGAACGTGTCGAAGCGCAGCAACGCGTCAACGAACCGCAGCACTTCGATGTCGTTTGCACGCCTGGGCTGCGACTGGAGCATGCTGAGTACACTTCGGATCCGTTCGAGGATGTGGGCGACAGCCTCTGGAGATACCTTGCACTGTCGACACTTGCTCGTGAGCTTCATCAGAACAAACGTTGGAAGCGCGTACCCGAGCTCGAGGAACTGGAACGTCTCGAGAATCACCACCTTGTTGCTGACTTCGAGTGAACTGAATCGACCTTGGCGAAGCGTGCGCTCGGCATTCGCAAACTGCTCGAACTGGAGAACTACAGGCGCGATTCCCGGTCTCTTTGACGGACTCTTGAGCCACATTCGGCTCGTAAACACCTTTTGCTCATCGGTCAACACTGATGGAAGCTTCGGAATCACGCCTTTGATGATAGCTCCTCGCGCTACAGAGTCACTGCTGAATCTGTAGGACACATATCGGGTCAGGGGCTCCAGCGCACACATCGCGAGAGAGTATACGGCTGATTCGGGAGTCGGTGGTGCGCCGAGAAGACGTTCCGGTGATTGCCAGCGAACATTCCGACCCTCGACAGAGTCCTCTCCCGGCGATCCCCAGCACTCGAACGCGCAGATCTTCGCAACACCGTCGCTGGCGATCCATATATTGTCGCATCGAAGGTTCTCGGGCATAATGCCGCGCTCGAGCAGATACTGGAGCCCAAGTGAGACCTCGAACAGCTTCTGCCACACTGCATCCAGGAAGACGCCGTGTGCCAGACACTTCCGCAAGTTCGTACTGTACGGTCGCTCGCACACAACCACGAAAGGAGCGCGGAGGTGCGCACCACCGAACACTTTGACCACGTTCGGGTGGCGCAGTTGGACGCAGTTGGAGATCACGTCGACGAAGGTCTCACGCTTTAGACGGCTGACCTTCACGATCGTGTTCGACCATCGCCCGCGAGTCACCACCGCTACTGCACCCCGCGCGCTCCAACTCAAACTCCGGATGTTAACGTACAGCTCGTGTGGTGGAATGAACCAGTCTGGAACGGTAGGTGGAACTTGAGCGCTGGAGGTGTCGAGGATCTTCTGCAGTGGCGCCTTAAGCAGATCCAGCAGTTCTGAACTGCAAAACTCGCCTTGCGTGAGCAGTGTGCTGGAGAAGGAACGCGACTCCGTCGAGTGCCTCACGCACGCGTGCGTCGTTCCACCCGGCGTTGGCTAGAGACACTGCCCACTCTTGTGGTGAAAATCTGCCAACCACCGCTCGAAACAGCTTGAGTAGCTCCAGCTCGTCGCGAGAGCACTGCTCATCCCAGTCGACCATCACTCCGCCAGCCAGCTCATCAGATCTGGACGACGAATGATTCGAGTCGAGACCGGCAGCGCGCTCGAAGAACGTCAGTTCGGTGTGAGCATCCCGGAACAGGACCGTAAGCGCTGAACTTGCGACGAACCGAGCAACCATAGTGTCAACCATAGTGTCGGAGGAGATCGCTGCCTTGAGCTGAAACATTCGGAAGATGATCATGGCAAACTGAAAGACGCTCTCGCGCGACTTCTCCGGCAACGCCGCCAGTTGCGCGTGGATGGCAACCAGCCGATCGACCACTCGTGACCACATTGTCTCAAACTCGCGCGCTGGCATAGCGTACTCGCTCAGCGTCGTCAGCGATGCCGCGAGAAGTGACTCTTGCTGGCCACTTTCGATCGTACGTGGCTCCAGACGCCCAAGATCGAACAGCGTGGAGACAATATACACGTCCCCTCGTCACGCTGCTGACACGAAGAGCGTCTCACCATCTGCTGCGCGCGCGTTCGGGCTCGCGCCTGCACTCAGAAGCATTCTCACAGCGCCGAAGTGCCCTTCTCTCGCAGCAGCCAGCACCGGGGTGTTTCCTTTCGAATCCACGACATTCAGTCTCCAATTCGAAGGTGTCGGTGCATCAGCACTCGCCGCCGTTTCCTTGCCTTGAAAGGCATCGCTGTCGTGGTCAGCACGAACGTCGGCCGAGTGCGCGTCTACTCTTGGTGGTGAAGCCACGTCTGCTGTGGCGACTGCGTCGATCAGGATACGAAGCAACTGCTCGTTGCCGTTTGCAGCTGCAGCGAGCAGTGGTGTCTCTCCGTCTTGAGTAGTCGCGTCGATGCTTGCTCCGTGCAACAGCAGCGTTTCAACGACGTCGACATGCCCGGCAGACGCAGCGACGTGAAGAGGCATTTCCCCTGCTTATGTAGCCTTGTCAACGCTAGTGTGGCGCGCCAGTAGCTCCTCCACGATGTGTCTGCGGTTGTGCATGGCAGCCACGAACAGAGGCGTCAGCGAGTCTGTCGTGTCGAGGTTTGGTTGACTCGATAAGAGCACGTTCACGACTTCCTCGTGGCCGTTCGAGATCGCGATGCGCAATGCAGTGTGTCCGACCCAGTTCTTCGGATGTGTGCTTGCTCCGTGCGCCAGCAACAACTCGACCATAGCCAAGTCGCCGTAATCAGCAGCTCGATGTAATGGAGTAGTGCAGCTCCTGCTCTCTGCGTCAATGATCGACCCGTGCAGCAGTAGCGACTTCACCACGTCCTTGTGACCACTCGTAACTGCGGCATGCAGAGCAGTTGTTCCTATCGAGCTCACAGCGTCGACGTTTGCTTGACGGGATAGCAGCAGCTCCACGACATCCTTGTGACCGCTCGCGGACGCTATAATCAGGGAAGTGTACCCGGCCTTCAGCTTTGCCTCGATGTTTTCCCCGTGCGACAGCAAGATGTCAACAATATCTGTGCGTCCACTCCCGGAAGCGGCGATCAATGGCGTGGTGCCATCTCGAGTCACCGAATCGACATTCGCCCGATGCGCCAACAGCATGCGGACGATGCTCACGTAGCCGCCGTAGGCAGCAACGTGTAGCGAAGTCTCGCTGGTCGAACACACGGCGTCAGCCCTGGCCCCATGCGTCAATAGCAATTTGGCGACGGCGTTGTGGCCATTTCTCGAAGCGCTGTAGTGCCGCCGCTCCATACACGTCTGCGACGTGGACATCCGCTTCGTGCGATAACAAAGCTTGAACGATCTCCTCGTGGCCGCCAGCCGCAGCAATCACCAGAGGAGTCATGCTACCTCCTCGTGCAGCATTCGCATCTGCGCCGTTCGCCAACAGCGCTCTAGCAATATCCACGTGGCCGTACTGGGCAGCAGCGCACAACGGAGTGGCGTCGTCTTCGGATCTCGCGTTGACGTTCGCGCCAGCCGACAACAGTAGACGCACGATGTCGAAGTGACCTTCTCTCGCTGCCACGTGAAGTGCTGTTACTCCGTTGGCACTCCGTATGTTGACACTCGTCCCGTGCGACAGCAGCGCAGCCACGATGCCCTTGTACCCTTCTCGAGCAGCGGTAAAGAGTGGAGTCTCTCCGTTCCAAGCGGTCACGTCGGTGTCCGCCTGATGCGCCAACAGCAGTTCGACGATGTCCTTCTCACCCTCGCTGGCGGCAAAGTACAGCAGCGGCTCTCCGGCACCAGTCAAGACGCTTGTAGACGCGCCTGCCTTCATTAAAGCCGCCACGATATCCACACACCCTCTCTCGACAGCAACGAACAGCGCGGTGTAGCCGAAATCCGCAACCGCGTCCAACTCGACTTCATCTCGAGACACTAAAAAATCCACGATGTCCCCGTGTTCGCTCTGCGCGGCCGCAAACAGTGGTGTCGCCCCTTTGTTCGTTGTCGCGTTGACGTTTGCGCCAGCCGTCACCAAAATCTCCACGACATCCTTGTGGCCCCTCACGACAGCAATGTGCAGAGGACTCTGACCGTATCGATCAGCCAAATCGACGTTCGCCCTTCGTGCCAGCCATGCGACATCGACGTCCTTGTGTCCGCCACGATCTACTTCGAAGATTGGGGCCTCATCTCGCCAATCAACTGTGTTGACGCTGGAACCACGTGACAACAGTACGGTCACCACGCTCGCGTGGCCGTTCTGAGCTGCGATGAAAAGCGGCGTCTCTCCACTCGCATTCGTCGCATCGACATTCGCCCCGGTCAGCACCAACAGAGCCACCGCATCCGCGTGGCCGTTCCGCGCAGCCCAGTGCATCGGTGCCATCCCGTGGTCGTTTGTAGCGTCGCCGTTCGCGTCGTGCGACAACAGAACGGACACCACGTCCACGTCTCCGCTGTAGGCAGCAATGCCGAGAAGAGTCATCCCGTCCACTCTCGCCGCGTCGACGTTCACTCCGTGCAGGAGCAGCGCGGCCACAACGTCCTTGTGTCCGTTCTAGGCTGCGATAAACAGCGGTGTCTGTTCGCTCTCGATCGTCGGAGTGGCGCTCGCTTGGTGCGCCAACAACTCAGACACAACGTTCGCGTGGCCGTTCTAAGCCGCGACGTACACTGCTGTTACTCCCTTCCCGTACACTGCGCCGACATTCTCTCCATGCAGTAGCAGCGCGACCACGACGTCCTTGTGTCCGCTCTCAGCTGCGATGAGCAACGGTGTCGCTCCACTCGCACTCGCTGCGTCCGCATTCGCTTCGTGTGCGAGCAAGTGCTGTACAATGACCGTATCACCCCTTCGCGATGCGACACAGAGCGGTGTTTCGCCACTAGCATTCGTCGCGTCGACAGTCACTCCGGCCGCTATCAGCGCTGCGACTACGTCCGCGTGGCGATCCTGCGCAGCCCAGTGCAGTGGTGTCATCCCGCGCTCGTTCGCAGTATTGACGTTCGCGTCGTGCGACAACAGTACGAGTAAGACGTCCACGCATCCGCTGTAGGCAGCGATGCCGAGTGGAGTCACTCCGTCTACTCTGGCTGCGTTAGCATTCGCTCCGTGCAGCAGCAGCGCGATAGCAGCGTCGACGTTGCCGATTCCAGCGGCGACCAAGAGCGAAGTACTGCTGTCTGCGAACGGTGCGTCGACGGCCGCTCCGTGGCGCAGTAGTGTCACGACAACAGCCGCATGCCCATTGCACGCTGCAACGTACAGAGCCGTCGCACCGTCCTCGCTTGCCGTATCGCTTGCGCCAGCCGCGAGCAGGAGGTCCACGACGTCCACGTGCCCATCTTGGGCAGCAACGTACAGCGCCGTCGCTCTGTTCGCGGTCACCATGAGAATGTTCGCTCCGTGGTCCACGAGCACTCGCGCGACGTCCGCCCTGCCAGCTCTGCTTGCAGCAACGAGCAGCGTGTCGCCGCTTTCAGAGGGGTTGTCGAGAAGCGCTGCGATCGCAGCCGCATCGCTCGCGAGCAGCTCTTTGAGACGCCTGACGCTCGGCTCGCGGCAGGCGGTGAACAGCAGCTCCAGCGAGAGTGGGGGGATCCAGCGGTGGCTTCGACGGCGACGCTGGTGACGACGCTGACTTTGAAACCGACGTTGGCGACGATGGAAGCGTCGGGGGCTCTGGCGGTCGAACTGGGGGCGAAGAGGATGACGACGGCGACGACGCGAGGGCTCGGAGGAGGAGGAGTGCGACGGCGGTCGCGGTGGCTGTGGTCGCGACGACAGACGCTGCGCTGCCCATAACGATCGAGGGCTGTGGCGACTGGCGTTGCTGCGGTCAGGAAAGTTGGGCACTGCTGAGTGCTGGGTGAAGGGCGGTGGGTGCGGCTGTGAAGGCGCACGTGGCGTCCAAGCAGCGAGTTCGGCCTCGTGTCTCTTCTTCTCCAGGTGACTGGGGTTCGATAAATGGGTTCGAAATGACTTTCTCCAGGAGGGAATGCAGCCTTCTGGCACCACCGATCGGTCCTTTTTCTGGATGACAAGCATGGCAACCATCTCAACATCTCGACATCTCGACATCTTCACTAGCCAGCAATCGCTGTGTCTTGCAGCGTCGTCTCGCTCGCTTCGAGTGCTCTTTCGATGGGGCGATCCACTCGCGCAGTGCTTAGAACAACACAGGAAGCAGCTCGACGTCGTCCGTGCGCATTCCGATCTGTAGTACTGTAGTCGGAACGAAGCAATACGCGTATGGTCGGTCTGTTGTGCGCTGCGAAAGCCACGATGTCGTCAGATGAACCACCCTCGTCCCAGTGGTGCTCATGTAGCCACCACAGAGCGTCGATGTGGTCCTTTCACGCAGCTTCGTTGAGTGCTACAGAACCCAGACGGACGACAACGACAACAACAACAACAAGATCGTGGAAGCATCCCGTCTCTTCCTCGTGTTCTCTCACACTTGCGCGCGTGATACCAACAGAGGCGTCGGCTAGAACGTGAACGACATGTTGTCCTGGTCCTGGCGCTTTCGCAGGCGCTCGAACCGTGCTGTGAGCTCGTCAAAGTCGGGGACGCTGCTGTCGCCTGTCGCTGCTGCCGTTGGTGCGCTGGTCGACTGACTGGCTGCTGGCGCTGGTGCTGGCGGGTGGGAGCGCGTCGGAACCGCTGCGTGTGGCGCCACGTACGGCGAACTCTGGTGCTGGTGGTAGTGGTGGTGCTGCTGCTGGTGTTGGGCAGGCGGTGGAGGTGGGGACGCCGGGACGCTTGGCGCAGAGCTGTACTGGTGGTATTCTGCTGCTGTCGGAGCAGGAGGCGGAGCAAACAGCCGCGAAGACGCTGACGGAGTCGTCACGCGGTACACGCTCGCGTCGAGCGGTTTGTCGGTCGGCGGAGTGGGGGGCACCGGCTGCGCTCTCGCTGCTGGTGGCGCCTACGCATCCATCCCATTCATCACACAAAGATCCACCATCCACCGTGCGAAAGTAGTTAGTAGTGCGCAAAAAACGACAAACGACAGACAGGTTGTAGCCCACCGCACCATTGTGTACAGCGCAACGTAGTCGGGACCCGAGACGCCGGCGCTCGCGACGCTGAGCCCCGTCGGCGCTGGAATCGGCGCGAGCGGATCCACGACCGCGTGTTCGTCCGGCTCCCACTCGACTTTGAACTGCTTCGCGATCTCTTTCATGTAGTTTACGACCAAGAACGCGCTCGGTGGCTGCACACTGAGCTTCTGGATCACGCGCTCGTTCACGCAGCCGTCGATGTTACGAGCCGCTGCTGCTGCAAAGTCCTGTCCGTACTTCTTTACGAGCTGTTTCTTCACCTGCGATGGATATCCATCCATATCCATACCCACAACCATCCATCCATACTGAAAGGTGAGCAAGCATACCAAGGGGAACGAGGAATGACGAAGGGCTCAGCTGGGACGCACTTCAACGAGCTCAGGGATCTCGGTCCGGTTCGCGGCCCAAATGAGCGTACACACGGCCTCGCGCATGTCGTACGGACACTCGCGCTCCGTCTTGACCAAGTTCTAGGTGGTGTGTACACAGGACAAGACGTCACGTACGACACGTACGACACGTTCTGCAATACAACAGGACGCACCGCTCGCTCGGCTACGAGTTCGCACAGGAGCTCGAGGATCTCGTAGCCTTCGACCGTGAAGTCGTCACGGATGATGCCTTCGACCTGCTCGCGAGTGAGCGTCAGTCGCACTCACGCAAGCGCACGCAGAGTGAGTGAGTGGGTGATGACGCACCCGAATGCGCGCCTTCTCCTCTTTGCCGTCCGCCAGCAGCGACGCAATCTCCCGGCGCACGGCCACCGCCGCGTTCGCCTTCTTGTTCTTCACAATGCCGATGCGGTGCACCGCCATCTTGAGGTTCGGCTTGAGCTTGTTTACGTTAAAGCCAAACATGGCCGTCTGTGTGATGTGTGTGCGGTGCGCGTGAGGTGGCCGAGTGGGCGGAACGAACGCGTGAAGGAGGACGCGACGGCGTGTCCTTCTTTGTGTACCCAAAAAGGAATCGAATTTGCCGCCGTGTGACAGTGAATGAATGCGAATGAATATCCACCAGATTGTATGCTATTCGATGGGTTTCTCTCGCTTCTGTCTGCAGCCAACGCTGCCTGCCTGTGTGCGTGTCGTCGTCTCACTCTCTTCATTCCAAGAGGAGTCGTCACCACACACGTACACACGCCACTACTATCGAAGGCAGCTCGTCTCCATCTCATTCTCTCTCATTAGTCGCCCCACGACTCCGGCTTCTTGCGGCCCGTGTACGTCCGTCGCGTCGTCACGCCAGGCTCCGACACGCTCGAACTCGCCAATGTGTCACGGTGGCTGCTGCTCCCATCGCTGCTGCGATCCACCGTCTTCGCTTTGCGCAAGCTCCGGAAGATCCCAAGGTGGGTCTTTGGCTGCTGGTGTGTCGATGGTCGGCTTGTCAGTGTTGAGAAGCGGCCGAGCGAGTCGTCGCTGTAGCCCGAGTGCGAGTTGCCGCTCGAGCTCGAGTCACTCAGTCGCGTCGACGTGTCGCGCAGTTCACGCTGCTGGAGAAGCGTCTCGGCCGACTCAAAGTACACGACGTCCTCCACGTCGGCGTCTCTGTCGTCGAGAGGCTCTGGCCGTTGCTTCGTAGGCGCTTTCGCCTTGGCTTTCAACTTTGCGCTTGTGGGGCTCAACGCACCATTGTTACTGCCACTGTTACTCGTGCGCGCGCGTCGCTTCTCCCACAGCCGGAAGTAGTACCAGCCCGTGAGCGACATGTACGTGAACCAAATGAACGCAGTCTTGCGCAGCTTCGGGCTCACGTACAGCAGCGCGAGCGCCACGGTGAACACCGAGAGGCTCCACGCGAGCCACGTCATGGGCGCGGACGAGTGAGCGAGTGAGTTTCTGCTCTCTGTTGGCGTGCGTTCAGGGCTCTGGTGCCTGCAAAAGTAGGGGCGAGGTCTTGCTGGTTGTCGGCGGTCGTCTGCCCGCTAGTCTGCCTGTCTGTCTGCGTGCGTGCGGATGCAGCCGACAGACGGACGGGTGGACTACCGACGGCCGATTGATTGCACGGGCGCCTCGAGCGCAGCAAGGAAGGTGTTGTCCCGCTCCAACTCTCCTCCTGCGTCGCGACGGTGTTGAGCTCGTACTGCGAGGCAAAGAAGGAGTTTCTGCGACTGCGACAAAAGGAAGGGAAAAACGAGCTCGCTCTATTTTCGACAACAACGACGCGGTTACTTTCATGTAATCCAGTGTAACCCACTGGTTATAAATGCGTACTTAGTCCGAGCAAACCAGTACACATCTGAAACCTTCAACTTTGTGACCACGACGAGTCGCAAGATGGCTACACTCCATTGTTCGCGTTCCAGTTCCCAGTTCGCGTCTCCTGCCACTGTGACAGAGCATCACCCGTCCTCTGTACGTCTCCGCGCTCGCGAAGCATGGGCGACTCGATCGAGGCGCTGATCCCAAAGACACAGGAGCTGCTGCAGCCGCTGATCGCTAAGCCCAAGCTCGCCGACAAACTGCTGCTCAAGCCGCCGTTCCGGTTCCTTCACGATATCTTTGCTGCGCTCACGCAAGCCACCGGCTTTGCGAAAGGACTCTACAATGACTTTGAGCTCGACTCGGCCAACATGAAGGAGAAGAACCAGAAGATCACGTACCTCGACAAGATGGTCGTCTGTGTCGGCCAGTGCCTCAGCCGCGACATTGACGTGCGTCCCGCTAAGATCGTCGCTGGCCTCGAGCCAGAGAACACGAACGTGTTCCTCCAAGCGCTCGCACAAGCAGCGTCGAATGCGTCCCTCGACTGGGCCGGTGCTGTGCAAAAGACACTCGCCAAGATCCCGTCGTTAACAGCGGATGGCGCCCCAGCCCCAACGCCAGCAGCAGCGTCTGCCGAGTCCAAAGCGAGTGCGTCTGCACCAGCGTCGCAAGCAGAGCGACCAGCTGCAAAGGAACGGCCGAGTTCGTCTGAAGCAGAGAAAGCTACAGCTGCTGCTGCTGCTGCCGAAGCGAAGGCCAAGGAGAAGGTGCGTGGGGACGAGTGAGCCGCCTCTGGTCGCTCGTTGTCTCGCACATAGGAGTGCCCGTAAGAAAGTTGGTACTCACGCGAGGTCGCTTGCTTGCTGCCTGCCTCCACGCGTTCAGACTCGAAAGGAGAAGGAAGAAGCCGACGCGGAACGCAAGGACAAGGAGCAGAAAGCCGAGGCTGCGGCTGTGCGAGCAGCCAAAGCAGCAGAGGCCAAAGCCGCCACGTCGGACGCGTCCGACCCAAAGAGTGGTGCGAACTCACGCTCGTCGTCGTCGTTGTCTGCCCGTGGTGCGAAGGCTGCGCCAGACAATAACAAGGAGACAGACGACGCACTCACGCAGCAGATCAAGGAGTGTAACGGCGATGTGGAGCGCACGAAAGACGTAATCGAGAAGATCATCCAGCGCCCCAAGATGGCTGCGAAGCTGCTCAGCAAGCCGCCGTTCCGCTTTATCCACGACATTGTGTCCGAGATCACGCGTGTGACGGGGTTCGCAGACGGTCTCTACGGCGCCGACGAGCTCGACTCAGCGAGCATCAAAGAGAAGCAGCCCAAGATCGACTACCTCACGAAGATCCTCCAGTGCGTGAGCTGCCAGCTCAACGTCGAGGTCGACGCGAAGCCAGCAAAGATCGTCGCAGGCCTCGAACCGGACGACACGAACAAGTTCCTCCAGCTCCTGGGCCTCGCGTGTCGTGCTGGCTCGTCAGTCGAGGCCGTGCAGCGCGTGCTCGCGGGCGACACAGCAGTGCGCACTTCGAGTGCGACGAAGCCCGCCAGCGGCGTCGACCCTGCGTCCTCGAAAGCACACGCTGAGCGGGACGCGACACCGGAAGCGAAGCTGTCGTCGCGGTCGACGACGCCGCTCGAGACCAAGAGCCGACCGTCGTCGAAAGAGAGGAAAGAGCCCCCTGCAGCTGACAGCGCTGGCACGTTCGGCGGGCCCATGAAGCTGCTCGCGCTCAAGTCCGAGAGCGACGAGACCGACGAAAACACGAACCTGCGCTTCAACTCTGAGTCGAAAGACACGGGTGATGAGCACGAGCCTTCCACTGCGCCAGGTACGAGCGGCGGACTCGGCACAAGCCGCACGTCTCGTCCGACGACAGCTCGTCGCCGGCCGCCAAAGCTCAAGGAGAACGTCACGGAAGTCGGGCGGCTGATGGTGCACGACACGAAAGGCGCGCCTGTGGCCGGCATCATGAAGGACGGCGACAACGGCGACAGCGACGACGACGCGAACGCCGACGACAACAACAACAGCCACCCGAGCAGCCAGGGCACCAGCGCATCGCTTCTCCACGACGACAGCGGCGGCGGCGGCGCACACGGCAAGCTCGTACGCGACATCCTCAAGGACCAGAGCGCCGACGAAGCTGCGCGCAAGCAGCGCGAAGACGACGACGCAACGACTGCGACGACCGAAGCGGAGACGGGCATCCGACTCGGGCGGCGCAAGAAGTCGTTCAAAGACAAGGCCAAGAGTGGCACGTCGAGTCTCGCGGAGATGAACGAACTCCGGAGCACGATCCAGAAGATCTGCCAAGCGACGAACCCGGTCGGGAAGGGCGTCGAGTTTGTGCACGAAGACCTGGACGCCATGTCGAAGGAGCTCGAGCAGTGGAAGCTCGAGTACGCGAAGAAACGCGAACAGTACGAAGACGAGCGCAAGAAGACAGACGACGCGCTCCAGCCGCTCCAGCTCCAGCTCCTCGAAGTCGACGAGCTCATTAAGGAACAGGTGCACAAGATCAACTCGCTCAAGGCCACGATCGCCAAGAACGAGGAGAAGACGCAGAAGCTGCTGCACATGGTCGTGTCGGCGTGAGTCTGTGGGCTGTTGAGTGAGAAGAGAAAGAGAGAGAGACCCTTCTCAACAACATTGAACGGACGTTGTGAACTAGCCGTTCGCGTGCTTACTCAGTCTCGTTCGCAGCGTCTCCCACTCCCGACGCGTCTGTGACGGACCTCTTAGTGCCCACGTGCCGCTCCTGCACCTCGGGCATCGTCAGTTCCCGCTGCTTCACGCGCTTCGGCACCCACGTGGCGTTCGACGCGAGCTTCTCACGTCGCAGGTCCGGCAAGAGCGCAACCTCGTCGCTGTGGGCGACCCAGTAGTCTGCTTGCGCTGCAAGCGTCGGGTTGTGCACGATCTGCGGGTACCACTGCGCGCGGATCGCGTGCTTCTCGGCCTCGGTGAGGTCGCCACGCATCGCTGGGAACCAGTCCAAGAGCCGCTGGAGCACGAGCGCCGTCGCGACCGACAGATTCAGACTCTCCGTGAAGCCAACGATGGGGAAGTAAACGCGCTGGTCCGCGGCACGGAGCATCTCTGCGCTCACGCCGTCGGTCTCACGCCCAATCACGACTGCGAGCTTCGCTGGGAGCTGCGCCGGTTTCGCGTCGGCAGTCAGCGGCAGTGACTGGGGCGACAGGTCTGTGGCCCAGATCGTGCGACCGTCGTCGTGTAGAGCCGTGATACACGCGGCGATGCTCGAGAACTCGCGGATGCTGAGCCAGACGGAGCAGTTCTTCGTGATCTTCTTCGTCCCGCCAGACTTGTGCTTCTTCACCTGCCGCTCGTTCGCGTTCACGAGCCACACATGCTGAATGCCGAGGGCTGCGCACAAGACAGGGACAAGAAGAAGGCAGTGCGTAAGGCGTCTGTACGCTTGGGAGCTCAGGACGAATGAGCAGCCGCTCACCTTCGGCCGTCCGGAGCACCGCCTGGTGGTTGTGCGAGTCCATGCACTGCTCCAGCACGAGCACGATGCGTCCTGCAATACCGTCAAACGTGACGTAGATGGCGTCAGTTTCGCAATATCACGTCATCTCGTTCCTCCTCCTCGTCCAAACCATAATGGTGCGTGTGCCAACCTGTGCGGTGGTGGAGCACCGTCTCCGCTCGTCGCAGGCGCTCGGGAGCAGCCGCTGGCGCTGCTGCGGTCGCTGCTGAAGTCGCCGCATGCGCACACGCGCACACACGTCAGTATAAGACTGGCGGATCGTATGTGGGCTGCGTACATGCACACGCACACGCACTGGTCTCACCAGTCGCGTCATCTTGGAGCTGCTCGTCCATCGTGAATTGCGTTCAGTTGATTGGCATCAATCATTCCTGCCACACTGCTGCTACAACCGATGTGACGCAGAAGAAACGAAACATTGCGTAACGCAGTGCAAAATATCATAAACATGGCGTTATGTGTTCGGTGTCGTTCACGAACAAAAGTGTATTTATGGCTTCAACATGGCTGCAATCGCAATTGAGTAGTGAATGCGTACGTCACCCGATGCCGTCGACGCCCGCGCGCAGCAGCGCCGCCACGCGAGCACAACGACCGAGTGACGGCACCAGCTCCGGATCAGGAACCACGTCCCGCAACCACACGCAGGTGTCGCCCCGCGTGCGCATGATGCTGAAAGAGGACGAGACGCGAATTCCCGCGGCCAGTCGAGCCGTCGAACCGCCCAAGACGCTCCACACAGCAGCCAGAACAGTGCCCACAGGAGCCCAACCACAACAAGGTAGCGGCGGCAACAGCAGCCACAACACGTTTCTCACTGCACTCGTAGCAACGCAGCACGCGGTCGGCCACTTCGAGCCGAAACGCACGCGATCCAACCGCATCGTTCTCCGC
This sequence comes from Globisporangium uncinulatum, assembly GCA_023333755.1. Taxonomy (NCBI): domain Eukaryota; phylum Oomycota; class Peronosporomycetes; order Pythiales; family Pythiaceae; genus Globisporangium; species Globisporangium uncinulatum. The sequence goes on from JAASFJ010000226.1 coordinate 25,809, forward strand.
CCACCGTCGCCACTCGAGCCACTGGACGACGCCACGGTCGCCAGCACGGAGCCGAGTGCGACAAACTACATGGGCGACGACGCCATGCGCTCGTTCTGGAGCATGTTCCACCGCCACGACGTGGTGAGCAACCATAGTGCGACAGCTCGTTCAGCCGCAGCAACGACGACGTCGCTGCGGCCAACGTCTGCACGCTCCACATACCTCTCTGTGGTGCGCAAGCTGCAGTTGGCCCCTGAGCCGCTTGGGATTGTGCGCCGTCGTGTGTTTGAGAAAGGCGCGTCGGCTATGTCGTCGACTGGAAGCACCGCTCAAGAGATCAACCTCAACTGCTACCGCATGGGCGACGCGTACGCGTCCGCGTTCAGCGAGAGCTTCGCGCTCGTCCCAGGCGTCGAAGCGCTCAACTTGGCGCACAACCGCATCAGCGACACGGTCGCTGCGCAGATCGTGGCCCGTGCAGCGACCGCGTCGTCGCTCCAGCAGCTCACGCTCGCTCACAACAGCCTCTCGACTGCGACGTCGAGCGCACTCGCGACGCTGCTGCGTCGCTCCAAGAGCCTCACGGCGCTCAACCTAACGCACACGCAGCTGCGGGACCGTGACGTTGTTGCGCTTTGTGACGCGCTCCAGACGAACCAGACGCTCACGCGGTTGCACCTGTCGGAGAACCGGTTCGGCGTCGCAGGCGCGCTCGCAGTCGCCAAGTTCCTTGAAGAGAACGCGCGCGTCGAAGAGGTGTACTTGGCGTGGAACCAGCTCCGTGGCGTCGGCGCACTCCGCGTCGTCGAAGCGCTCAAGTTCCACAGCTCGTTGCGCGTCCTCGACCTGTCCTGGAACGCACTCGACTCGAACGAGCGTCTGCCTCCACGTGCAGTCGTCACTGCGCTCGCGGACGCGCTCGCGAATAACAAGACACTGCTGCACCTCGACGTCTCAAACAACCGCCTCGATTTGGCCGACTGTGCGCTCCTCGCGACCGCTCTCGAGCGCAACCAGACGCTCATTGGACTCCACATGAGCGGCAACTGCGGCGTCGTCAACTCGCGCGGGTTCCTCGTGCCGAAACGCGCTGACTCGACGACGCTGCTCGACCAGCACAAGATGTACTCGATCGCAATGTTTGAAGAGACGCACAGCGAGAGCGGGAGCGGGTGCTTCCCGCCCCACGTTGCGCCGCTCGTTGACAAGTTCTGCTGGTACTGCGGCCAGTGGTCCGAGTACCGCTTCGCGTGGGCGCCGACACGCGAGAACGGCCCGTTCGCAGGCTCGGATCGACTCGACAGCGGCGTCACGTCAGCCATGGGCGTACGGCTGCACTTGGAGCACGACGACTGGCGTGGCGTCGACATGGAGCGCCGTGATGACGGGTCGTTCAGCGCCTACGCGATCCTCCCACCCGGTAAGACCGAGTACTTCTTTACCGTCTTTGCCAAGCACGACGAGCACTGTGTGAGCTTCCACTACATCCACGAGAAGCGCCACTCGCGGCTCGTGCACCGGCTCGGCAGCGCTGGCGCCAGTGCCAGTGGTAGCTCCAGTAGTCGGACGCGCGACCCCGTCTTTGGAGACCTTCAGTTTGTCAACGTTGTGCGCACTGCACGCCGAGAAGGCCGGGACCCGTGCAACTCGCTCGTCCCACGCTCGACTGGCCGCACGAGCGAGCGCGCGACACGCTGGGACATCAACAAGAGCGTGTTCGCGCACCGTCGGCGCGAGAGCGTGTGCCACAGCTTTGTCGACACGGACGCGTACGTGGCAAAGGCCTGTGCGGCTGACTGGCGCCAGTGCAAAATCGACCGCTTCATCAAGGACGCGACGCGGCGGAAAGACGTCGAAGCGTGTGTGACGCGCTACTTTCGCGTCGCGAGCAACGCGTACCGGCGGTACTGTGGCCACAACGTGCTCACGAACCTCGCAGTCGCAGCTGGGTGCTCGCCGAGCGCTGCGAACCAGCTCCAGAACGACCTCGTCTCCGTGCCGTGGAGCGGCTACCTCGAGTTCCTCGCCGAGTGCCGCATCTTGGACGAAAGTTCCGACTACTGCAAGCTCGCAGACCTTGAGAACGTGTTTGTGGCAGCGAACCTCGAGCTCACACAAGAGGCGAAGGAGAAGGACAACCCGGACCGGAGCCTCACGAGGTTCGAGTTCCTCGAGTGCGTCATTCGCATCGCACTCAACAAGTACCACCGGAGTACGTGGGCCATGAGTGGATGTATCGGTATATGGAGGAGACGTCAGCTTACTCCCTTGTTCGTCGGCTTCTTGGTCTTGAATCGCCCGCCCACGCTTGTAGCGAGCGTGTGCGAGTCGCCGGCGAAAGCTGTCGAAAAGCTCGTGCTGGACCACGTGCTGCCCGTGTGCAGGGACGATCCGAACGACTTCCGCACCAAGTTCCTCTACACTGAGGAAGTGAGCGACATCTTTGCCGAGCACATTGTGCTGGTACGTGTGTGGCATCCTGGTGGGGCTGGTGGGGTTGTCTCGCTGGTGCTGACCACCTTGTGTGCTTGTGCGCGTGTGTTGCGGTGGCGAACGGCGAGCAGCTTCAAGAGATCTTCAACTCCAACATGGGCAAGTACTGCAAGCCGGGCGAGAAGAAGGGCATGCAGCTGGTCGAGTTCCTCCAGCTCCTGTGCGTCGCTCGCCGTGACGACTCTGAACGTTACGCCGCGGTCCGCCACACTGAGCCCCTCACTTGTATCGCGCGTTGGCTTGCAGGGAGCGGTACCAGGTGTACAGCGAACAGTTTCGTGTGCGCGACGTGAAAGACCCGTTCCTCGCGTGCAAGCTCGTTGTGCTGGACGAGATGGCCACTGCGGGCCACAAAAAGCTCTACATGACGGACTTTATGGAGCTATTGCTGCGCGTGAGCGTGCTGCGGTACCCGCCACGGTCGCTCACAGTCGCGGACGCGGCCAAGAGCTTGCAGAAGCTCGTGCAGCTCCACTTTGGTCGCCACGAAGACCTCTTTGACCAGTTCCTCGACACAGTGGAGCTGGCGGTGGTGCAGGACCGCGTGGAGGCGTTCACGTCCGCCATTGGCGCACAGCAGGAGAAGACGTCGCCGCCGTCAGGAGTTCGGGGGGCCGGCAGCAGCGCCGGCCGGCAGCGGAGGCCGCTGGACAACGGTGTTGAAGACGACGATGGCGACGATGATGATGATGATGGCGACGACGAGAAAGAGGGGACGGACGTCGACACGGCTGTTGTCGCGGAGAGCACAACTGACGGTGCTGTCGTGCTCTCTGCCGAGACACTGGTAGAGGAGGAAGAATCTGCGCACGAGGAGGCGGAAGACGACAGTGTCAACGAGATCGCGACCCAAGGTTCCTCGTAGGTTTTCTGTGAAGTATATATTGCAAATAAATGGCCAATTCTCAAGCCAAACCAGTCGCAATTTTGAACCATTGCGTGCATTTTAACTGTCCACTTGGTACTTCTAATTTGTAGGGACAATGACAGCGTTGTTGCTGTTCTTTAGCTCGCCCACAATCCTTCAGCTCACTCTGAAACTAGCGCGAAAGCCGAGTGAGCTCCCTTCTCTCTCTTATTGCTGTGTGCGTGTGTGCGTGTGTGCGTGTCCACCACCACCACCACCTCGTCCTCCGCCTCCACCGCCACTATGAGCGCCAAAACCGTACAGAAGAAGCAGAAGCGCAAGACGCTCGCTGAGGACTACGGCGGGTCCATTGGCGAAGACCTGCTCGAGTACATGGCCGACGACGCCACCGACGGGCCTGCGAACTCGCTCGACAGCGTCGGCGCGTCGAGCAACCTCTCGCGGCGCATCCAGAGCCGCCTGCAAAAGCTCAACGACAGCGCGCTCACTGCGTCGGCCAAGTCGATTGGCGGGAACAACGGCGCCAGTGACGACGACAACGGCCCGAGCTACTTTGACTTTTCGTCCCTTAGTATGAAGAAAGACCACGCGGCTCGCCCTGTGTGGGTCTGTCCGAACGGCCGCATCTTCCTCGAAGCCTTCTCGCCCATCTACAAGCAAGCGTACGACTTCCTCGTCGCCATCGCGGAGCCTGTGTCACGGCCCGAGTTCCTCCACGAGTACAAGCTCACGCCGTACTCGCTCTACGCGGCTGTGTCCGTGTCGATCGAGACTGAGAGCATCCTCAAGGTCCTCGAGCGCCTGTCCAAGAACCACTTGCCAGACGTGATTGTCGGCTTTGTGCGCGACTGCACGCTGAGCTACGGCAAAGCGAAGCTCGTCCTGCACCACAACGAGTTCTACGTCGAGAGTCTGTACCCCGACGTGCTCCGGAAGCTCCTGGAACACGACCAGATCCGAGCCGCACGCGTTAAAGACGACACGGCCAGCACCACCACAGCTGCAACTGAGACAGCACCAGCTGCACCAGGCGGTCGGAACGACGACGGCGAGTTCATCCAGAAGGACGTGTCGGCGGAAGACCAAGCGAACCTCCAGTACCAGAAGCTCCTGAACGAAGACTACGAAGTCACCGACGAGAACGTCCAAGGCCAAGGGAGTGGCCCTCAAAAGACGGTCCGCACCGTGTCGTTCAAGATCCGGAAGAGTATGGTCGAGCAAGTGAAGCGTGCGTGTCTTGACATGGACTACCCGCTCATGGAAGAGTACGACTTTCGGAACGACAAGACGATCCCAGACATTGAAATGGACCTCAAGCCCACGACGCGCATCCGTGAGTACCAGGAAAAGTCGCTCAGTAAGATGTTTGGCAACGGCCGGGCTCGGTCTGGGATCATTGTGCTCCCGTGTGGCGCTGGCAAGACGCTCACAGGCGTCACCGCCGCGTCAACGATCAAGAAGTCGTGTCTCTGTCTCTGTACGTCGGCTGTCTCGGTCGAGCAGTGGACCGCGCAGTTCAAGATGTGGACGAACATTCCGGAGAAGAAGATTGCGCGGTTCACGTCGGTCGCCAAGGACTTTATCGACCCGACGTCTGGAGTCATCGTGACGACGTATACGATGGTCGCGTTCGGTGGCAAGCGTGCGCGGGCGTCGGAAGAAGTGATGCAGCTGATCCAGAGCCGCGAGTGGGGCTGCATCTTACTCGACGAAGTCCACGTTGTGCCGGCCAAGATGTTCCGGAAAGTCATTGGCTCAATCGCGTGCCACTGTAAGCTCGGGCTCACGGCCACGCTCGTGCGTGAAGACGACCTCATTGGCGACCTCAACTTCCTCATTGGCCCGAAGCTGTACGAAGCGAACTGGATGGACCTCACCCAGAGCGGCTTCCTCGCGAACGTCTCGTGCGTTGAAGTGTGGTGTCCCATGACCGGCGAGTTCTACCGCGAGTACTTGCGCGAGAGCAAGAGCGCTCGCAAGCGCGCTCTACTGTACGTTGCGAACCCAAACAAGTTCACCGCTGCAGAGTTTCTGATCCAGTACCACGAACAACGTGGCGACAAGATCCTCCTCTTCTCCGACGACGTCTTTGCGCTCCGTCTGTACGCCACGAAGCTCAACAAGGGCTACATCTACGGCGGGACAGGCGAACGCGAGCGCATGCGGCTGCTCCAGAGCTTCCGGAACTCGCCGCTCGTGAACGTGATTTGCATCTCGAAAGTCGGCGACACGTCGATCGACTTACCGGAAGCGAACGTGATCATCCAAGTGTCGTCGCACTTTGGCTCGCGGCGTCAAGAAGCTCAGCGGCTGGGACGGATCTTGCGGCCGAAAGCGAACGCATCGGGTGGCTTTAATGCGTTCTTCTACACGCTCATCTCGACCGATACGCACGAGATGTTTTACTCGAACAAGCGCCAGCAGTACCTCGTCGACCAAGGCTACACGTTCAAAGTCGTGACCGAGCTCTTTGAACCTGATACGTTTCATGGGGTGTACACGAAAAAGGACGCGCAGCGGCAGTTGCTGAACGAAGTGCTGAGTGCGGACGTCGAGAGTGCTGCGAAAGACGAGAACGCTGCGATTCGAGACGACGAAGACCTCACGCGGCTCGAACTTGGTGGCGCTGGTCGGAAGAAGAAGAAGACGAGTTCGTTGGGTGCACTCTCGGGTGCGGATGGTGCGCAGTACATGGAGTACTCGGCTGGCCACGGTGCGAAGCAGCGCCACAACCTCTTCCGTGACCGGTATCGCTAAGGTGAGAGAG
>JAASFJ010000227.1:0-31766 GCA_023333755.1 Globisporangium uncinulatum
CGAGAAGAAGATCCGCAAGTGTGGTTCTGCTAAAGAGCTCCCGAGAAGAATCGACACTGTGAAGAAATGAGCTATGAAGTGCGAGAGATGCCGAAGAGTGAGCACAAGTGTCGAGACGGAGTGAAGGAAGCAAGTGGAGGAGCCGACCAGTGCGACCAGCAAGTTTATGAAATCCGTGCCGTTCGAGGACAACCTACAAGATATCAACCAACAGCGATCTCGATACACGCAGTTGAAGGACAGAGTCCTCGAGAAACTCCAAATATCGACAGTCGTCTGGATCTGCAACAGTACTCAACGCGTCAGGATCCGCGGTACCGACACAAACTGATTGCAGAGCGTGGAAGCGAGTTGAAGCGGTTATTGCCAGTTGGGGTTCAACCCGTCGGATGGCTGACCCGTGTATTCGTTCACCTTCCCAAACATTCGAACTCACTGAGCAGCACTTACTTCTGTGCTGTTCAGTGCAGGATCATCTTTACCACCTGTAGCAAACTTAAGTTCCCCAATGCTCTTTTTGAGAAAAGTTATTTTGAGTTTGCTCTCTCTTTGTGTGAGTTGATAACAATTCAATTGTACTGTAATAATTTATACTGAACCGGTAGTCTGTTTTTTTAATTTAATTGATTTTTTGAAAATCGTCGATTTTAGCGAATGACATCGATAGTTACTCATAATATTCGCTTTGATTGGATGAAATAGAGATAAGTCTGTGAAAAACCTCAAATCATTCATTAAATCATTTGCCCAGAATGATCCAATTCAAAAGCAAAAATCGCAAAACCTCTGTCTTGCAACAGCAGGAGATTCAACAGCATGATTCAACAGCAGATGCTTCTCTTTGTGCGCAATTTTCGTGTTCGTCTTCGCTGAAATCATGAGAAAAAGCTTGATTTTGGCATGGACCACATTCACTGTCGTTAGTTGTTTTGAATGGTGGCCATTTTTCCACAATACGCATTTTTTTATGACAACTTGTCCATTTTTGAAGCAATAACACAGTACTGTACTAGTACATACCGATATTTGTAAAATCCACCAATGAAGTGGAGACTCAACTTCTATTTCAAATTGAAATTTGAGTGTCAAGGGTCTCAAAATCCAGTAAAAGAGCAGATACAGTAACGAGATCTTCACGGCACTGTATCTCATTTTGCGCGGCACAACGACGAATTGCCATGGTTGAGCTTGAGAGCGTGGTGCTCGCGCTGCTGGTCGCGGCCGCTGGCGCCGTCTACGTGTTCCTGGTGGAGCTCCCCCGTCGCCGGGAGGTGGAGGATGCGCAGCGGCTCAAGCAAAAGGTCGCCGAGCAGCACGCAGCCGCCTTGAAGAAGCCGCAAGCAAGGGCCAAATCCAAGCGCGTGGACGTGACCGCCGAGAAGAAGCGCAAGCAGCAGCCAGAGGTCGAAAGCTCGGCCCCTGAGCACGCCGCCACTCTTCACGTGCTCGCTGGGCACAAGTACGCACTCACGTGCGCCGCCTACAGCCCAAACGGCCGCTTCGTGGCCACTGCGAGCACGGACCGCACCGTGCGCATCTTTGCACGCGACGCACTGCACGACAAGAGCGCGAAGCCCGCTGTGATTTCGACCGAGTACGACCACGTTACAGCCATGACGTTCAGCTGTGACGGCAAGGTGCTGGTCGTCGTGACGGAAGGCGGGCAGCTCAAGATGTACCGTACGATACTGACTTTCAATGTACCAACGATGACGACGGGGCGTCATCATAGTGGGGATGGTAGTAGAGGGCGGTGCCGACTGACAATACCGGTATATGGTGCTTTGTGCAGAGAAGCTGCGGGTGAAGCCGGAGCTCGTCGCCGAGTTCTCAGTCGCCCACAAGACGGACGTGCACTCGGTGCTCATGAACGACCTCGGCAACGTACGCACTGGCTGCTTAGAGGAGGAGGACTCAAGCCAATGGTGTCACTAACAGGAGCGTGGATGGGTGGGTGTCTCGTCTCCTACACTATGGATCTATGCAGTGGGCAACGCTTGTCACGTGTGCAGGCGGCGCCGACACGGACGTCAAGTTCTGGAGCCTCAGCGGCCAGTTGCTGCAGATCGTGAACACGAACCAAGTGGCCAACTACCACTGCGTGGGCTCCAAGGACAACCGGTACGTCGCCGTCGCTGCGTACACGCCCGAGGTCAAGATTCTCGAGATCACGCGCGAGAAGAACGGGTTGTTCAAGAAAGTGAACAAGATCATGACGCTCCAAGGACACCGTGTGCGTCTCTGTCTTCGTGTGGCTCGCTTGTCCATAGTATGGCTTGTGTGACCTGGATGGACACTTGCACTGATATGGCAGACGGGCGTTCTGGACCTGGCGTTCAACGGCTCGGACACGGCGCCAGTCACACGCATGCTCACTGTGTGCAAGGACGCGTCCGTGCGGCTCTGGGACATCAACGGTGCGTACGTGCGTGGTGGCACTCTCTGCCGTCCAGCGCCGCCTGTTGCTCACGCCTCTCTCTCTCTCTCTTTGCCGTCTACAGTCCGCTACGTAGTGTCGGAGGACCCCAAGATGCTCACGACGTTCAGTGCGAGCGAGAACAAGCCGTACCAGTCCGTGGACCTGTCGCCGAATGCCAAAGTGCGCTCCGTCTCACTCGAGCGACAGCATTATGGTGGCAGCTGAACTGTGTTCAGTGGTCCTTACACTATGTGGTGCTGGCGTGTGACTTCATGTGTGTAGCTCCTCGTCGCAGCTCGCGACCGCGACGTCCTCTTCATCTCGACAACCGACGGGCGCGAGCTCGAGACGATCCCACATGCGCTGGACGGCGACATTGCCCGTGTTGTGTTCGCACCGAGTGGCGACGAAGTGCTTGTCGTGGGCAAGAAGAGCAAGGCCGCCAAGATCTTCCGAGCCCCCAAGCTGTAGACGGACCGGACTGACCAAGGGATGAAGGGTCAACTGTCACACAGTGGGAACCGTCTCGCGTCGACACCAACTACAACGAGCGTCTCATTGAATGACCCCCCCCTCCACTTGTGCACGCGCTTACGGCGTTGGCAGGATCTCAAGCAGCTCCCACTTGAGCATCTCGATCGTCTCGGTCAAGATCGTCTGGTCCGACCGCCTTAGGACCGCCGCCATGCGCGCGTGCTCTTTCCACTCGCTGTCGCTGTCACTGTCATCCTTGTTCTCCTGATCGTCGTCCTTGTCGTCATCGTCGTCGTCGCCAAACTCCTCCAGCATCTTCTGGAGCGTGTAGATGAGCCGCGTGAGCGTCGCGTGCTCGTTCGCGACACTGACGACCTCCCCATTGAGCGCCTTGGCCGCGAGCGTCTCCAGCTCGTCGTTCGAGCCGCACTCGATCTCTTGGATCCGCACAGCGATGAGCAGCAGCTCGTTCAGCTCGCCAGTCGTGAGCTCAAACGGCGTCGACGTGTGCTCCAAGCCGTTCGCTGCGAGGAGCGCAGCTTTGTCCGCAAAGCGGCTCGTCGCGGCTGCGTCCATGGGGAGCCACACGTCGAGTGCATCGAACGGGTTGTGCTCGAGCACAAAGCCGTAGAGCGCGAGGAGCTTGTGGTTCGACAGTGCGCCGTAGTTGAGAAAGAGCTGGGTGCCGGCAGCCCAGTGCTGGTGGCTCACGAGCTTGAAGCGTTGCGAGTCGAGGTCGACAAAGTGCGCCATCTCAGCCTCTGGGTCGTGGTTCAGCATGTCGAACACGGGCACCATCGCTTTCACACGCAGCATCCCAAAGAAGTCGGCCGGAGAGCTGGACGAGGGGCTCGGCTCGGCTCCGTCGTCGCTTCCGTCGGTAACAGAGCCGTCCGGGTGCGGCGCGACACGGAGCGACACGAAGCGGCTCCAGACAGTCGAAAGCGCCCACTTGTAGCGCTCGAGCGAGAAACTCGCGTCCAGCTGCGCACGTGAGAGTCTACAGCTGTCGCTGGCTGTACTCAGCGCGTCGATAAGCGGCGCAATCGCGTGCGTATGGAGCACTGCGTAGTCGGCGGCGACTTTATGCTGAAGTTGCTGCGTGATAAAAAAGAGGTTCGAGCCACGCAAGCGATGCCGCGCACGTTCACTGAAAAAGAGCACATTGCTGTACGAGGTCGGGAGCCGCGCGAGGTGTTCGCTCCAGCGGGACGCTGCGCCAGCCACGTGCGTCTCGTAGAGCAATGCGAGCGCGAGCTGGTCGTCTTCGTTGGCAGCGTCGCAGTGGCGGAAGAACGCGAGCTGCGCGAATGGGTGCGGCGTCTCGGTCAGGTGCAGCGCACGTACCGTGAGCAGCGACTCGAGTGGGATCGAGAAGACCTCTGTGTGCGGCGCCACGTCCTCGGCGATGAACACGCCACGGTCGCCGCTCGGCTCCTGCTCGTACACAAAGTCCGTGGCGATCGCGACGCCGAGTGTGCGTGCTGCCCACTCGTTGTAGCCAACAAAGTCGGTCATGGCCACGACCGAGTGTGCGCACATACGGGAGCGAGCGAGGCGCTCGGGAAGACGCGGTGGCGAAAAGCTCCGCGAGTGTCGTTTGTGTGTCGACAGCCGCGAGCCACGTGATACAGTGGCCGAGTTTGCTGTCTTTGCTGACAGAGTCGGACGCTGGAAGCTCCGGATGTACGCTCGGTGACCCACACTATCACTGTAGACAGTGTAGTAGTTTCTACAGCATTGGATATAACAGAGGAATTGCTTGTCCACATACTTTGTCAATTGGGTGCGCGTTCAGATCCTCATTTAAGAGAGGCATTATAGAAAACACGAATGGACTTTCTATCGCCACGCGAGCCTCACTCCCGCTGCTGGCAGCCCAGCCCCGCTCTTCTTCTCACGTCGGGTGCTTCAGCTCGAGCGTAAGTGCCGTTCTCGTCGCCAGTCGCGCGTGTCTCCTCTTTGGTGCGTGCGTGTGCGTGCGTGCTTTCGTGCATTTCGTGCTCGTGACAAGCAGTGGAATATGGATACGTTCAATGCGGACCGGCAGTCGGAATCGTCCCAGTGTGTGAGCCGAGTTCTTCCGTCGATGACGCTCACTGCGCATCATGCGGGACGCGAGGCTTCACGCAGGACGCGAACGAAACTGCGTGTTCTGTGAGAAAGAGAGACTGTGTGTATGCGTGTGCTTGCATGAAACACCGTCACGCTGCCTGGCGTACGTGGGTGGCAGCTGACGAAGAACTGGCACCTGAAAACCTCGCAACAACAGCAGCAGCCGAGTACACGGACGGTGGAAAGAAGAAAGTGGATCTGGACTCCACGCTGACCTGACTTGACTGCGCGTTTGCAACCACAAGAGCTGCTCGGGCAGCAGACCCACAAGTCCACTCGTCAGACCGCGATCCGCTCAGTGCCATGCAGAACCAGTCGCTGCCCCCGCCACCGCAGGACGACGACGTGTACGCGCGCCCTCGGCCGCCACTCATGCCCACTGTCGCTGCTGGTGGCTCACTCGGACGCTCTCTCCCTCCCTCTCTTTTGCCACCATGCACCAGCCGCCTCCAGGACCTGTCGATCGAGGTGTCCACCGCCCCACACAACCACAGCGACGCGACACCGTTGCCGCCAGTGTCCGAGCCCGAGCGGGAGGCTGAGCAAGCGCCGAGCGAGCTGCGGTCGTCGCCGCTCAAGCGCAAGAACAAGCGCGCGAGTGTGAGTCCGACGGCGAAGAGGAAGTCGTCGCTGAGCGACGTGGTGCTTGTCGAGGGCCAGCTCGTCGTCGCCGAAGCGCACGGGCCACGCGAAGGGGACGCGGTCGTGCTGCACACGCTCGGATCGGTGAGCTACTACTGCTGCTGAGACTAGGACTGGAGGCCATGGGACTGAACGTGTGGCTGGCGTGTCGTGTGGGCAGATCTTCTGTGTGCTGCTACTGAAGAACCGGGCGACGCTGCACTTGGAGACCGTTTCGCCGCACAAGCATCACCTCATTGAGCTCGAGCTCGGCGCCATGGCGCTCATCGTCGCGACCAGCACCGACGAGCGCACCAAGTTTACGCTCCAGAGCCCGTCGTTCCAGCCTGGACGACCGAGCGCGTACGTCTTTGAGTGTGCGACTGCCGCTCAATGCCGCGCGTGGGTCGACGCGATCACAGGCTTTCGCACGCGGTGTGAGAGCCAGAGCCTGCACTTCAGCACCGCCAGCACCAGCAGTCAGACCAGTAGTAGCAGGAACAGAACAGCGAGAGGAGGCTTGAGCGACGCAAACGAACTGGCTGCTCCTCAGCGACGTGTGCGGTCGATCGCGTCGTTGTTGCCGTCGCTACCACGTCCGCAGTCATCGCCCGCACTCGTCGCGGTCGCCAACCCGGTCCACCGGTCTCCGCACAGCAGCTTTGTGTTTGCAGCGCCGCCCAAGACGAAGCACGTGATCCTCGTCCGCCACGGCCACTACATCAACGCGCACGCCCGTGGCGCGCCCGACTCGCAGCAGGTGCTGTCGCAGATGGGGCGGCAGCAGGCCGAGTTCACAGGCACGTACCTCGAGCAACTCTACGCGCGCGCACCGACGCGACACGACATCACAGTCTTCCACAGCGACATGACCCGTGCGGTGGAAACTGCGCACGCGATCGGCAAGGACGTGGGGCACTGCGTGCTGAGTGCGACATCGCTGCTGCGTGAGGGCTGGCCAGGGCGGCCGTACTCGAACCTCACGCCAATGAGCGAGCTCTTGCCAGGCGCTGGCGGCAAGGCCGAGCTGGAGCGGCTCGATGCAGAGCGCATGGAGCTCGCGTTCCAGACGTTCTTTACGCAGTCGAGCGCAAGCAGCAGGGGACGAAGCGGGGACGATGGCGGGGACGACGACTGCGAAGACGAAGAGCAGTTTAGCTACCAAGTCGTCGTGTGCCACGCGAACTTGATCCGGTTCTTTCTGTGCCGAGCAATGGGCGTCCCGCCGACCGGCCACTGGGGCCACTTGGAGATCAATCACTGCGGCGTCTCGCGCGTGGACGTGAGCGAACACCGTCCGCTCAAGATCCTGTCGGTGAACGAGACCGGCCACCTCCCACCGTCGCTCATCACGTCGAGCGAAGACCACCTCTAAGCGGCGTCGTGTTGTCCGTTCTCCTTCCCGAACTTTGGCAGACGCGTCGGCCGCTGTGTGTGCCAACTTATAACGGCTAATGAGCTCGCTAGCTCCATGGATTCGTCATCTGTAGTGTATTCGTTAGCGTGCGAGTGCACACGACACAGCTGGTGGCTGGAAGCGCTTAGGTGATGTAGAGCTTGTCGTTGCCGAGCAGGTACTTGATGTCGAGGATCGACATCGTCGTGAGCGCGTTGTGGACTGTGAAGACCATGAGATCCGTGGAGCTGGCGACGAACTTGCCCTGCTCGTCCGCGTCAAGCAGGAGGATCTTCCCGAGCATGCCCTCCGAGTAGATGCGCAGCTGGCGGGAGTAGATGCTCCGATGGGTCTCTGCGTCCGGCTGGTCCACGACGCGGGCTTTGAACGTCTGGCTCGTGATCCTCGACTCGTCTGGTCGCGCCGACGACAACGTTCTCGTCAGCGCGTACTTGGTGCGCGTCGTGGACGTTCCCGAGCCTGCTCGGGTCTGTACCAAGCCCATACGGAGCGCCTTTTTGGGTGGATACGCGAACGCCACGGGGTCTTTGGAGAACCCGCCGTCCTGGAAGATGTAGTCGCCTGCGAGCTGGACAAGCCCACTCGGTCCGGACGCGTAGAGCTGCTGGAGTAAGCACACAACGGAGCAGTTGGTCGACACGACGCCGTCGTCGTTCAGCTTCGGGTTCATGGGGCCGATCCCAAGTGCCTGCATGACCACGAAGACGTCCCAGCCGACAAAGACGTAACGCTGCTGCATCAGTCGGATGACGCGATTGTCCGCGACGTGGCGGTACCGAGTGCAGAGCATGAGCGAGCCGACAGTGAGGCCGATGAGCGTGAGGAGCGAGTAGACGATGAGGTAGTCGCAGATGATCTCACTGCCTCAGAACTTGGCGATGTCCGGGAGTCCATCGAGCACTGCTCGCTTCACAGGGACCTCTTGCTTCATGAGCGTCGTGCTGCCGTTGAGCTTGTAGAACGTGATCAAGTAGACGCCGATGAGTACGTTGTAGACCTCAAAGTTGAGGAATAGCGCAGACGCGTTGATGTACCACGCGATGCTCTGCCGGAGCTGGGGACGGACCATGCGCACAGTCCGGAGACTGTGGAGCACAACCTTCGTGCCAAGGCGTAGCGCTGTGTGGAAGAAGCACATGAGCCACGTCATGTGTGTGAGCGCTGAGCAGACAAAGAGGAAGTTCTCGACGTTTGCTTTCTTCCGCAACATCCACGTGCCCGTGTTGTAGATCAGGTACGTGAGCCGAACGTTCACGAGCGACTCGAGGATGCTGAGCGAGATGTAGAGCCAGTGGTTGAGCCAAATGTCGGACGCCATGAGCATCGCGCCTTTGAATCGGATGATTGCGTTCTCGTCATCTGTGAGCAGCGTCGCGAGCGACATGGACGGGAAGAGGAAGCGGAGGAAGCGCTGTCCTTTGACGAAGCGCGCGTGGTTGGGAGGTAGTGCACGGCTTTCGAGCGCGCGAGTGCGGAGAAGATGCTTTGGTCGATCATCACGAGCGACACGACGCCGTAGAGGAGGAACGAGACGGTGGACCCGACCCATTCGCTGCTGTCGACGCCAAAGCAAGTGTCTGCACCAGTATCGACTGCTGCGACCTTGAAGAGCCCCCATTTCATGTCGCTATTGCGCAGCATTGGCGACGCGAGGCACTGGCTGCTCTGGACCTCGAGGCTCAAGCCGCCGCCAGCCCAGTGTGCTTGCTGCACCATGAGGTCGGTCATGTAGTTGAACTGTCGTTCTATCCCTATGCACTTGAGGAACGGCACACCAAGGACCCCAAACTCGCCCTCTTCTTGACTTGCACGACGCGGTTGTCTTGCAGCTCGTCAAAGTTGTCGAGGATGTACCGGTGACACGCAGTCGCGTTGTCGTAACTCTAGGTGCATGCTTTGTACCACGCCGGGCGGAAGTTTGCAACCTGACACCGCGGTGCTGAGATACTGATGTCAAACATCTGCTGCCGACGTGGCCCAGTCCCCCCAAAAGTCCTTGTAGTGGATCGAGAAGATCGTCGTGTTGATCGAGCCGACGCGCATGCACGTGCTGCGGTCTTCGCCGAGGTTCACAAGGCTGCGTCTCGGTGCTGTGATGAAGCGGAAACCCGTCGCCGCGGCCGTGAGGTTTACAAACATGTTGATGTCCATGAAATCATCGCGTGCGAGGTTGTAGTTGATGAGCCCGTCCCGCAGGCGCGACAGAATGAGCCCATACTGGTCGCTCGCGTACGCCACAACGGGGTTGTCTTTCAACCCCATGAGTAGTGTGAGTCCAGTAGACGCGAGGTTGATCGCGGGGAGAACCAAGCGCCAAACTGCTCTCTTCGGGGGCATCACTGCTGCACCTGTTGGTTGTGGTTGCTGTGGGTGCTGCACTCCTGGTGTGCAAAGGACCTTGGAACTGAGAATGAATAACAACACGGAGTGGAACGACTGCACTCACTTGAGATTAATGTTGTTTGCTCAAAGGACACATGTCCTGATGTGCGGTCAACCAGACCAGGAACCGCTCACGTAGTCAACCTGGGAGGTCGACGACCAACAAGTAAGAATCCAGACCATCATGTCCAGGACAGAACAGGGATACAGGGACAGACCAGAAAAACTCCGTATCGGAGTTCTGCTGTCTTGGACATTGGGCGATTGATTTTGGCCTTGCAGGACGAACCACAACAAGTTATCATGTGCAGAGCGAAGCGTTTCCTCGAGTTCAATTGAGTTGGAACACAACTGCATCTTTCAATAACTTCAACCTGAATCTGATAAAGTACTGCACTCACATTCTGAGTCAACCGTCAGTTCATTTGGCATTTGTATACCTCATTTCTTGCAAGTCAAACGCAGCTGTTGCAAGAAATCTTCTCCCATTCCTCGTCTCGAGTGCTCCAAGCCAAGCCAAGCCAAGCCAAGCCAAGCAGCCCTCTCCCCTTCGACGTCCGCGTTCCCTCTCTTCCCCTTCCATTGAAAAACAACCATGCGCGTCGCCGCACTCGTCGCTGCACTCGCAGCTTGTAGTGTCAGTGGCGCTGTGCCTGGCACTCGCTGGGGCGGTGGCTACAAGCGTCACGCTGACCGCTCTACGCACGTCACGAGCCCACAGCCGCACGAGTACCTCGACGTGCACGCGCTGCCCAAGGACTTTGACTGGCGCAACGTCAATAGCACGCGCTTCGTCACCATCTCGCGCAACCAGCACATCCCGCACTACTGCGGCGCCTGCTGGTCCTTCGGTGCGTTGAGTGGATGGGTGGTGGTACAGTACTCCGCATGAACACTCACAGGCGATCGCTTTGTGTGTATGAAAACTACCAGCCGCGACGTCGGCGCTTGCGGACCGCGTGATGATCGCCAAGTCGCGCAATCAGAAGGGCAAGTCGCCGCTCGACGTAACACGCGAGGTCGTCTTGTCGCCTCAAGTGATTCTCAACTGCGACCTTGTCGACGAAGGCTGCCACGGCGGGGACCAGCTCACAGCGTATCGGTACATCCACGACCACGGCGTGCCAGAGGAAGGCTGCCAGCGGTACGAAGCGACGGGCCACGACACGGGCAAGCTCTGCCGTGCGATCGACATGTGCACCAACTGCACGCCGGACAAGGGCTGCTTTGCGCAAGAGCGGTACGACAAGTACTACGTGTCGGAGTTTGGCACGACGCTCGGCGAGCAGCAGATGATGGCCGAGATCTTTGCACGTGGTCCCATTGCGTGCAGCGTCGCGGTCACGCCAGCGTTTGAAGCGTACACGGGCGGCATCTTTGACGACCGCACGAACGCAACGGACGTGGACCACGCGATCTCAGTCGTTGGCTGGGGCGAAGACAAGAGCACCAAGTTCTGGGTCGTGCGCAACAGCTGGGGCAGCTACTGGGGTGAAGACGGCTGGTTCCGGGTCGTGCGGGGCGTCAACAACCTCGGGATTGAGGGCGAGTGCGCGTTCGGTGTGCCCAAGGACGACGGCTGGCCGACGCCTGTGGTAACGACGGTCCCAACAACAACAGAGGAGGAGGAGGAGGAGGAGGAGAAGATGCAGCAAACGCCAGTGGCTCCAAAGGCGCCGTGTCGCCAGAAGCTCCACTTTGTTGGGGGTGAGAAGGTGCTGACACCGCGTCCGCACGAGACCATGGACTTCGCAGACCTCCCGAAGCGTTGGGACTGGCGTGATATTGACGGCAAGAACTACGTGACGTGGGACAAGAACCAGCACATCCCGCAGTACTGTGGGAGCTGCTGGGCCCAAGGCACGACGAGCGCGCTCTCGGACCGCATCTCGATCCTTCGCAACGGTACGTCTGCTGCCTCTCTAGCTATGATGGCCTACGGTCAGCCATGACACGGAGCTTCTCACTGGTCGCTGTGTGTGTCTCCTTCAGCGTCGTGGCCGGAGATTGCGCTCGCGCCCCAAGTGCTGATCAACTGCCACGGCGGCGGCACGTGCCAGGGCGGGAACCCAGGCTTTGTGTACGAGTACGCGCACCGCCACGGCCTTCCGGACCAGACGTGTCAAGCGTACCAGGCGAAGAACCTCGCGTGCGACCAGTTTGCCGTGTGCGAGACGTGCTGGCCGTCGAACTCGTCGTTCACGCCTGGCGCGTGCGAGCCTGTGAAGGCGTTCACCAAGTACTACGTCTCCGAGTACGGCTCAGTGAGCGGTGCGAACCGCATGAAGGCCGAGATCTACAAGCGCGGACCGATCGGCTGTGGCGTCCACGCAACTGACAAGTTTGAAGCGTACACGGGCGGCATTTACGAAGAGAACGTCTGGTTCCCAATGATCAACCACGAGATCTCGGTCGCTGGCTGGGGCTTTGACGACGAGACGCAGACTGAGTACTGTACGTCTCCCTGCCAGGGTTCCTTCTCCTTCTACTGCTCCCATGCTGGAATCCACTTGGCAAGAGACTGATGTGTGTGTGTGTGTCTGTGGGCGAACAGGGATCGGTCGCAACTCGTGGGGGACGTGAGTGACGCTTAGTGTTGCCGATGTTGACTCGGGAGTGGGGACTGGACCTTGAACCTTGAGACCCACTGAGCGTGTGTCGTTGGGCTGGCAGGTACTGGGGCGAGAACGGCTGGTTCCGCATCAAGATGCACCACAACAACCTCGGCATTGAGCAGGACTGCGACTGGGGCGTGCCGCTGCCCGACGGCTCCAAGCCAGCCGACGCGATCGACCACAAGGAGAACGACGCCGCTGCCGTTGTCGGGTACGTCGTCGACAGCCTCGCTATGGACCGCAAGGAAGAGCGCTTCATGGACGCGCAGACGGAGCTGCTCTCGATCGAGTGAGCGTTCAAGCGACCGATCGTTCGTGTGCGACACCAGCTCCCATCGTCAAGCGTTAGCTAGCGCACCACTTGGAGTGTTCGTTCATCCGTACCTCGCCTCTGACTGAATTGCATCAGCTGACCCGCATACTTGTCAGTTCAGTTTGAAGTTCAATAAGTAGGTCAGGTAGACTCCTCCGAGACGATCATGAACAGCCGCGTCTGGCCAGAGGATCGCTCGATCCAAGCTGTAGCGGTGGTATTGCTACAGTAGCAAGTCTCTCGCTCGTCCACTTGTACCACCTGGAGCAACAGCACGGTCGTCTCGCGTTCAGAGCGTAGCACTCGCCATGCCGAAACGGAGCTCGGCACGCGAGTACTGGCAGTTCACAGCGCAGGACGGGGCCTCGGACCAGTGCTTCCTCTTCACAGACGCGTTTGGCCGTATCTTGCAGCTCTCGCTCGCACTCGCAGCCGTCCTTGTGCTCTACATCAAGCGCAAGCTCGAGCACCCGGCTCGGCCGCTCAAGGTACGCGTGCCAGCGTACGCGTGGGCCATTCATTCACCCGATGCTCGCACTCCACTCACGTGGATCCGGTGTCAGGTGTGGGCTATGGACGTCGGCAAGCAGTGTGTGGGCTCGCTGGTCTGCCACTGGATCAACATCGTCTTCTCGATCCTCTTTGTCGCACGCGCGGCGGCAGACGATGACGAGGTGCGCTGAACGCCGTCCTGTCTTATCATATGCTGGCTTGGCCTTGCACACGTCTCCGCCGCACTCATGCTCTTGTGTGAGAGTTCGACAGTGCGGCATCTACTTCGTGACGTACCTGGGCGACATCACGTTCGGGCTCGTGCTGGTGATTGCGCTCCTTCGGCTCGTGCGGTGGTTCGGCGTGCGCTTCAACGTCCGGGAGCTCATCGACTCGGGCTACTACGGCGATCCCCCGAGCTGGCGCGTGTGGACGGTGCAGCTGGGTGGCTACATGGTCGCGCTGCTGGTCGCCAAGCTCGCGATGTTCGCAGCTCTCTATGTCATCTACCGGCCGCTTGCAGCGGGCTCGAAAGCGCTTTTCGCCGGCTTTGAGAGCCACCGCCACCTCGAGTTGCTGCTCGTGATGGTGATCCTGCCGGGTGTGTGCAACTCGTGCCAGTTCTGGGTGCGTTCTGTGCGCACGTCGGTGGCCATGACGACTCTGCTCAGCAGCACTGACACAACGTGGACGGTGTCTCAGATCCTCGACTCGCACCTCAAGTGCTCTGGAGACCACTGGAAGTACAACTCGGCGCCTGGGACACCACGAGAGAAGCACCACATCTACCAGCACGTTCCGAACCCGCCGATTGTCGGCGGAGTCACGAGCATCGGCGTCGTCGTCCCTCCGCCTCCTCCATTGTCATGGAGCTCTGGCGGGGGCGACACTGAACCGAAGCTCGCGATCCCGCTCTAGATGTGCTCCAAAGTGTATGGAATGGTTGAGCGAGAGAAGAAAGTGGTGGGTGTGTGGCACATGTACAAGCCGATATGAAGCGATAGCGAGTGACTGCTGGGGCAGACGAGAGAGGTGTCTACGTGTCCGTCGCCTCCTGTCGTTCACGCTGCAGCTGTTCGCGGCGTTGCTGGATCAGCTCTTCTACCGACACGCTCGTGCGAGCAGATTTACCCCCGTCACCACCACTCGAAGCGTCCATCGACAGCGAGACAGCGGGTGGTGGCGCTCGCGTCGGAGCCGCGTCGGTGGCCACGGACACTTTCGTGGCGCTGGTTGGCGGTGGCGTCCCCGCTCCACCTCCGCCGTCCGCGTTGCGAAGCGCAACGATCGACGCGTTCACGAGTCGCTGTAGTGCGTGCACCTCACGCGTGAGCCACTTGGCGGGCTCACCGAGCTGCTCAACGCCACCTGCGCTCTGCAGCGTCGCGTCCGAGGCGTCGCTGATCGCGGTCACGAGCACTTTGATCTTGTGCTCCATGATCGTCTGCACGGCCTTGCGCTCCTTCACGAGCGTCTCGCAGCGCGCTTGAAGCTGCTGCTTGCTCGGGTCGTCCCCCCGCACCAAGTGCCGGAGCTGCTGGTTCTCCATCTCGAGCGTTGTGACCTGGTTGGTCAACTGCACCAGCTTCTCACCGTCGTCGTTGTTGTTGCTGGTGTTAGTGTTCCCTGCAGCCAGGTGGCGGCTCTGCTGCTTCATACGTGCGGCCAGCTCTGTCTGCACGAGCTTCTCGACCCGCTCCCTGAGCACAAACTCAATCGAGACCTTCTCGGACTTGACCTCTTCAAGCTCTCTCGCCAAGCGCGCGTGCTCGGCTGCGTGACTGTCGACGAGCACCTTGAGCTCCTGCATCTTCTCTTCCGCTGACAAGAGCCGCTCAGGAGCGCCGGCACTCCCGCCGCCCGCATGGTTGTACACGATATCAGGTCTTGCGTGCGGATGGAACTGCTTGTGCGTAATGAGGAGCTCAGTCAGGAGGCCAGCGGGCCCGAGAGACGGAGACGCGCTGCGCCGACCCGAGTCACTCGAGCCCCAGTCTCCAAGCGCACTGAGCACCTCCGCGTGGGTCTTCCCAGGCGAGTGCGCGTTGTGCTCCATCGTGACGCGCTGGAGGTGGATCAAGTGCGCTGTCTTCTCGTCCAGCTTCTCTTCGAGCTCTTTCTGGTGCCGGTCGTACGCGTCCAGCTCGTCCTGCAACGCTGTGATCTGCTCGTCGCGCTCGTTCAGACGCTGCGTGAGTGCGATCATAATGTCGCGTTGCTTGAGCAGCAACTGCTTGTACCGGTCCACCTGTGCTTTCTCCTCTTCAATGCACTCGCGCTCTTTCTCGAGGTCTGCAAGGCGGCACTCGTACTCTTTCCGGATCCGGTCCTGATGCTCCTTGATCGCGTCTCGCACTGCAGGGTCCTCGACGTCACACCCACTGCCGCTGAGCTGGTTCCCGTCCGCGTCGACGCGATCGCTGCCGCTCCCACCACTCGCAGGCTTGCGCTGGCTGCTCATGAGCATCTGCGACGTGAGCATCGAGATGCGCTGCTCGAGCTTCTTCTTCTCCTCTTTCTCCTTCATGAACTCCCGTGAGCGCTCTTCGAGCGCGCGGATCGCAGCCATCTTGTCTTCTTCCGCTCGGCGCCGCTGCTCGTCGAGCTCGAGCAGCCGGCGCTTGTCGACCACGTTCCGGCTCTTCTCGTCCAGCTCAGCACGCAAGCGCTTGAGCTCGCGCTCGTACTTGCGCAAGAGGCTCTTCTGGTCCAGGTCTTCGTTCACGCGCGCTTCGTTCTTGATGCTCTTGGCTCGGTTTGCAAACTTGAGCGTCGAGAGCGACTCAGTGATCGCTTCGAGCGCCGGTGAGATCATCGCCATCATGGTCGTCTTGCAGTTCCCACCGAGCGAGTCCTCGAGGATGCGCGTGAGCTTGCTGTCGCGGTACGGGATGTGCTGTCGCCCACGCGCGTCTGTGAGTGCTGCAATGACGTTCCCGAGTGCTGAGAGCGACTGGTTGATCTTCTTGCTCTCTTCGAGCCGCTGACCAGTGGCCCCAGAGAGTCGGACGCGCTCCGAGCCTGCGAGGTCGACAAGGTTGAGCTTCCCGACCTTGAAACTCTGCCGGATCATCGACTCGAGCTTCGGGTGCAGCGCCATCGTGCCGTTCGCGTTCTTCGCCGCCTTCCCGCTTGAATGACGCGCCTGGTACGCGTTCACCATGGCCGTGAACTCGTCAGCTGGGATTTCGGTACCGCGTGCGTCGACGTACGACGTCTTGCTTTGCTCTGCAATGATGATGAACACTGCGTGGCTGCGTGACGAGACTTCGTTCATCTTGGTGCTGCCAGTCGCGCGCATAGCGCCACCGCGCTCCATGAGCCCGTAGATCTCTTCAGGCGACCGCACGACCCACTCCGAGAGGCCTTCGACAAACACACCGCGCTTCTTGTCTTCGCGGATCGTGAGGTTGCTCCGCTCGGGCTTGAGTAAGTCCGAGATGGACTCGTTGTAGATCTGCAGGTACGACGCACGGACGAGGAAGCGCATGCGCGCCGAGATGTGCGACTGAATGTGGCTAAAGATCTGCTCGATCGCACGCGGGATGATGCCGCGCTCTTCGACGGACCCGGAGCCACTGTTGAACCCCTCCATAGTGTACGTCTTACCCGTACCTGTCTGTCCGTACGCAAAGATGGTCGCGTTGTAGCCCTCAAGCGAGGACTCGACCACGGCTTTCGCCGTGTTCTCGTACACAGCGCTCTGTGTGCACTGCTGGTCGTACACATGGTCGAACGAGAACGTGTGGCTGCCGTACGCGCCGGGGCCGGCTGTCCCGTCCGCATCCGTGAGTGCACTGAGGTTCTCGCACACTGTGAGCACGTGGCCTGGCGCGTCGACGCCGATCACGTTCTGGAACGGCCGGTCGCCGTGGAGCTCGCGCGGGAGTGGGGGACGCACACGGATTACGACTTTGAAGTTGTTGCCTCGCTCTGAATACCGGGAGCCACTCGACCCGACAGGCGACGAGAGCGCGCCACTCGCGCTCGTGCTCCCGATTGAGACGCTCTCTGATACGTTGGATGACGTCTCGTCGTCGCCTCGAGAGTTGTACGCGTTCGAGATCGCAGCTCGCTGCAGGTACGCTGGCGCGAGCTGTTGCGCTGAGTGATGGTGTGTTTGCTGGTGCTGCTGCGAGCTATACGACGACCGCCGGCTCGAGGAGACGCTCGCGCTGCCGTGTGGCGATGACCGAGCGCTTCTTCCGCTCGAAGAGTGTGACGGCGATAACGTCGTCGCTGGTACGCTGATGCTCATGCCGGAGTAGGACGCACTTGTACGACTGTGGTGCGTGAGCCCTCCGACCACACCATTGCTGTTGCTGCTGCTTGTGCCTCCACGAGGTGTCGTGCTAGGAGAGTTGCGGGAGCTCCGCAGGGACGACGTGAAGTCCGACGTACTGCTTCGCATCGCGTCTGGTGCTTATCGAGTCGCTTTCAAGACGAATTGGTGCTCGCGCGTCCTTTCAAGATCTTGATTGTGTGACTTACATTACATTTTATTGTGGCAGTCGAGGTGTTGACGAAGTTCGTCAACAACGGAAGCACTGTTTACAACAGCGCAAACACGAGCTCGATTGAGTGAGAAGTGCTGTCAACACGCTTCCAATCACAAGCGGAGCTTGGCTTGGATGACCATAGCATAGATAGGACAGCCTCTCCTCGATGTCAGGACAAGCTGTTTTCAATAATGTCAACATCGCCCACACATCAGCTCCTTTTCCCCACCACGCGCACGATCGCTCGCTCCTGAAACCTTTTCAAACTCATTGGGGTCTTGATGGCCATCTCTGCCAGCTCGTCCGCAAAGATGCTTACATGGGCAGTTGATCACACAGTCCTTGAGTGAGCGGAAGCCGTGTCAAGTAGACTTCGCGTCACGCTATACAGTATCGCGTCTTTGGCAGTGCCATCAACCATGGTTTTCGTCAAAACTGGATATTTCAACGAATCCTTATTGAACTTCTTTGATCTGTGACCAGAATTGAACCTCATACAAAATGAAGACATTGTACTACACTTGATTATTGTAAGAGCTTACAATAGCCAAGTGACTTTCAACGTCTTGATTTTTATATGGTGTCTATTCGTTTGACACCCACAGCTCCTCCTTGAAAGTCGAAAGTCCCAACGCAAATCACAACTCGCGCCACACGACTCAGGGCACTTGAGGCATCCCGACTCAACGTCACCACATTTATTGCCTACCAACCTCCATGGAGCTCTCGCAGATCGTCGGCATCGTCACTGGAGGCGCCGCTGGCTTCGGTCGTGGATTTGCTGAGGTGATCCTCAACGGCGGCGGCAAAGTCCTCATCACCGACATCGACACGAAGCTGCTGCAAGCCACGGGCAAAGAGCTGCAGACCGCGTTTGGCGCCAAGAACATCACGTGGCTGCGCCAGAACGTGGCCGACACTGGCAGCTTCCACGAGACGTTCGAGTACGCGATCAAGTACTTTGGCACGCAAGTGAACCTGCTTGTCAACAATGCGGGGATTGGTGGCGACATGACGTTCTACGACGACGGCGCTCCGCGTAACTGGGAGCGCGTGATCGACATTGATCTGACTGCGGTTACACGCGGTACGCAGGTGGCGATTGACTACTTCAAGAAGCTGCCAAAGACCCAGGAAGGCGTGATCGTGAACATTGCGAGTCTCGCTGGACTCAACGCTGTGACGTTCTCGCCTCAGTACGCAGCTGCGAAGGCCGGCGTCGTGGGGCTTACGCGCTCGCTCTATCAGCTCAAGAAGAGCCACAACATCCGCGCGTTCGCAATCGCGCCGGGCTACACCGATACGGCGATGGGCCGAGCGGCAGTCGAGACTGTACCAGACTCAACCGGCGAGCAGGGCGGACTGATGAAAGTGTCGGAGGTGATCGATGCGTTCGTGGCGGGAGTGCGCGAGCCGGACAACGCTGGCCGCGTCCTGCGGATCGTGAAGAACCGTCGCGCCTACTATAGGTACCCAGGCGACAAACAGCTCTTCCCGGATTCCAAGCTCTGAGCTTGCGGGGTGAGCCTTCGACTGAGCAGTCTGCCAACGTCTGACGGCTCGCGATGCATATCATAAAAATTCATACTCAAGCACATGCTTATCGGTGGTTTATTGGGGAAAGCGCCATACTCATCGTGCAGGACACTGGTGTCACGCCAGTTTTCAAGCTCATGATTGGGCTGAGCCTTCGGATACGTCTCGGTAACGTATCTCTGTTACGCTTTAGTGAAGCGTTATCAGTTAAAAAATTACAATTTCGGTTAAGTTTACTGTAAATTACTCATGCTTGAAGTCACCACGAATTTTTTATTCCAGTTCTTTTTTCAATTTCAATGTTAGAGCAAAAATGATGACCACTATCGTTTTTGTCTAATTCGCATGTGCCAGACTATATCAGTATTCCATATTGTACTTGTCCGGACACGTGATCAACACTGGCAAATGAATGCGTACACTTTTATACAAAAGAAAATTCTCTAGATTTTTAATCCAGAGTTACTCTGTAATACCACAAGCGAACCAATTTCTACAATAAACCGATATCTTGTTACAATTTATAAAATATTTTTTGATTATTAAGTTTAAAAGTTAAGATGTTTTTGTTTTCAAGTTAATAATCTTTATATTTAAATTTCTTTGTTAAAAATGTTGCATGAGAGACCGACAGTCAACATTCATTTTCTTAATATCATCTTTCGCCGATAATATATTGTGCAGGTATTCAAAGATGGAGATGTCCTTTCCGGGTCAGTCACCTCAGGTTACTCACCTGTCGTTCAAGATGAACGCAGTAGTGAAAACCTCGAATAATCTGTTGACGGGATCGCGAAGGCGGAGGACAGCCTGGTTCGTCCACGAGAATGCGCGGCACTCCGTCTTCCATCCTGAGCCACTGGCGCTGGGTACTACATCGTCTTTCACACCTACTCGTTCAAGAAGTTCATGTACGAGCACTATATCGCTCCTCAACACGCACGAGACGTGCTCCAGGCGTACGATATGATCTACGTCAACGTCGCAAATGACGTGCTCATCTGTGTCGGGTGCGCTCGTCTTCATCCTCATGCTGTACTTTTACCGCGGCAGTCGGCGACAGCGAGCTCATTGTTACGTCGCATTTGTAGATGACTTACGCGAGGAACGTGCCGCGCGCCTAGTGACGTGCTGATGCTGTATCTGCACGGGTTGCCGTACTTCTGCAGGTTCATCGCGACGAAGAAGGTCGGGTCGGCACCTGTGTGTGATTGGCGAAGGCTGCATGAGCCGGTACGGTAGTCGTTCGAGCCTAAGTATTAGCTACACCGCCGAACGCAGCGTCACCACTGCATGGCACGCTCGGCACGAGCAGCATCACGAGCGCTGCTAGAGAAGTCGTTGTGGTAGTTGTGCTGGCGCGGCGCTTCAGGTTGCGTTATTCGGCGAGTGCACACTGGGGACGGGTGGTTGCAGTGGGGTTGGGTCCGGTGGAGTGTGTTCTCGAGGCATGTGCACGAGACAGCGAGCATGTCGTCGGTGAAATCCTGCAATAACGACCTCTGAGATGTATAAGAAAGCGTTTGAGTCTCAGCCACATTTCCCCCGAAAAAGACATCGATGACGATAAAGTCTTCTCTTGGATATCAACAAGAAATATCAACAGTCTTTTCTTGGATTACAACAAGAAATATCAACTTTTGCCAATTTCTTCACTTTGCACATGCGACTAAAAGGTAAAATTTTCTCAAAAGCAAAGCCTTCAAATTCACAGTTCACTTTGGTCGCTGGTTTTTCCAACTTGGGCTGGAAATGGTATAGTAAATGTCCGCACAAAATCCAGAGCTTTCCGTGCCTGGCGCGGCATTCAGTCATTTCTTCCTCTGGTGCAACGAACATTTTATCCCTGTGCTAATCTGTGCAAAAATTACACAGAAAGTACATTGTACTATTTTTAAACCAAATTTAAACTTAAATCAGTAGTTGTAAACACTGTCGGCTCTTCGAGCCTCCGACGTGTTCATCTGTTTCGGAATCGATTGATGAATTCGAGACGGTATGTGTTGGTCTGCTCAGTAAACTCCGATCGCTGGGCCCACCTACGCAGGTAACTGTCGGGCGACGCTCGCTTCGCTCACTTGGCAGCCCGCCAGTTCCTGCTTCGGCTACGCTCCCTACGTTTCTTCGCGGCTCCGTCAAATAAATGTACTGAATTAGCTACTTTTTATCAGTAACCCTATCCTTACAAATGTCCGATATATCGCACACTGCACGCGAAGCCCTACTTCGATACTACTCTGATACTACTCTGTACCATGAAATTATCAGCATTCGGGCAATCAAGTTTGGTGGAGGCAGTTTGTACTCGATTCTTGTGCGGTTTTGACGCTTGTGGTATGAACATCCTGCACTATTTCCATGATTTCTCTCTCTCTCTCTAAATCGTCGTCGAATCACAGAAATTCGAAGGGATTAGCGGACAATATATGACTTCTTCCTCCCCAAACTGGAGCTGGGAAACAAGGAAGCGACAATTGGAGGGAATTATACGAAAATATAGAAGAAATGTTTCTCTTTCTTGTGAGCTTGGTCATTTCCACGGACTCGCGTTCTAAGTCAAAATAGCGCTATCAAAAAGATTGGGTCATTTTACCTGAAATCTCGGAGCTCAAAAATTACAACCAATCGGGGAGAGGTAAAACATTATACTATTTTTTAACACCCAGTCTCTGAGTCAACCAAACCAAACGTGATCAGACCCCAAAAACAAACTTTATCAATATGAACCTAAACGAGCCCAAACTTTGTGTGTGCATGCACCGACGCAATGCATGAACTACCGTGCTGTTTGCAACCTCTGGTACGGCGTCTGCTTGACGCTATTCAGTTTTATCCGAAAATGTAAAAAAAGTGATCTCGTTTAAAATACGTGTTTTAGACTGCCCCATGTGCGGCCATTGTAAGCAGTAGACATAACTGATAAAGCCAGTCACACCCCTGATGTTGACAGGTCACAGATGAGCTTAGTTACACTCGACGACGATTGGTGTCATGCCCCAGACGTTTCGTGATCGACCTAATTTGTAACGTCAAAATATAATTCAGACAATAGACTGATTTGTCTGAGCGAAATGTCCAATATTACAGGGTATTTAGGCAAACCGACGTAAAAAGGCAATATCGCAGCATTGTGCCGCTTCGGATCGTTCGAACCTAAGTTTGGTCGTCAAATCGCAAATCATAAATTCCGAAAACGATGACCTCGAGCGGAAATCGTCGAGACACATTTTTGGCTGGCGGATAACATCGCGGGTACTTGTCCAATGGGAGTCGCACCAACACCATCTTGATCACAAGATAAAGGGCTATCGGAACGTGCGCTTTGGCAGTCGTGAAACCTCGTCGTCTTGGTTTTAGTTTTTCACATTTCTGCATTTTACTCAAAATTCGGCCTGGTTGACTCAGAGACTGGGTGTTAAAATGAAATTACTACTTTTGTGTCAGATTTTGCCTATTGAGTACTAAATCAATCTTGGCATGACTTCAATTTTGAAGAATTTGAACCTATTTTTGCGCTCAATGAATATTGGCCAATCATTACTCAAAATTAGTGCATTTTGGTCAAGTGCTGATTGTTTCATGGTACAGAGGAGTACTACACCTTTTCCAGTTCTGTCCGAGACTCGCCAAATTCAAAGCAAGGGAGTCCGGATTCAATAACAGAATCGCCAAATTCCGTTCCAGAAGCCGTCTAATATAATACCTCACATAGAAAAAAACTTGTACAAATTCACCATCAGCTTGCCAACCCAGCATGTCATGAAGCATGACGGATTCGTGGTA
Organism: Globisporangium uncinulatum; assembly: GCA_023333755.1. Lineage (NCBI taxonomy): Eukaryota > Oomycota > Peronosporomycetes > Pythiales > Pythiaceae > Globisporangium > Globisporangium uncinulatum. The sequence goes on from JAASFJ010000227.1 coordinate 22,667, forward strand.
GAACGTGGACGTGTGCAGAGTGCACCTTGCGCACAAACGACTGCTGTCTACGCTTTTGAGGAATACTCTTCAAAGACTTTCTCGTCACGCTTCTTACCGCGTGGCAGACACTGTCACTCTCCAATTGTTAGGGGACTCTGCCTTGTTAAGCCAATATCATGCCGTTTTGTAGGGCAAGTTGAGATCGCCTGCAAGCGTTGCCCACGACTCATCAGCGCGTGCGGCATCACACATCAAGCTCACACTGATTATCATCCACACAAACAGTGTGGCAGGTGTACGGGTTTGGCGTCTGAAGCTGTGCGCGCATGAATACTCGCAAATGAACTCCTTCACTACCAGTGATTGCAGTCCCGACAAACCGGTACCGGATGGCTTATCGTTTTGAGGAGGTTTTTGCAACAGAATTTGGTGATTCTGTTGTTGAATCCGAACTTTCTTGCTTTGAATTTGGCTAGTCTCGGACGGAATTGGAAAGGTCTAGTAGTTTGTGTTTCCGTCACGTAAAGTACAGACAACACACAGTTCGATCACACACCGTTGTGGAACAAACCGATTTGTGGAGCATCGTTTTCAGGGACCAAAGTTTGCATACCGAAATCAAGTCAAATTAATTACTTTTCAGTTGTCACCAACATGAACACAAGAATAATTTTTTTTAAAGGTGGCCCGATTCACAATTTCAATCCATTATTGAGTTTTTGTTCAAGCACAATACCAATTTTTGAAGTCTATGAGGTTACAAAACCGTTTATGAGTTTTCAAAACCAATTTTACAGCGATAAATACATCGAAAAGCTGTTAAAACGCAATATTAACACCCAGTCTGAGTCAAGGAGGCGATGCCCCATACAAAGTATTTAAATTTTTAAAAAATTCCGAATATTGCTCAGATCAGTGAGGTTACACATTCATATGAAAGCTCATTGAGATACAAGCAGGACCATTCAAACACATTTCCTGACTGATGCGCATGACCTGAGCTACATACGGACGAAACATCAGCCCAGACACATTTCCTGCAAACCATTTCGCCAGCCCAAAAATTCCGCCAATTAAAAAGCAACTCGGGTCTTGATTGGCTAGTTTAAATCTACTTGTTTGCGCCACAATTTCGCGCTTAAGTCTCACACACGTTCATGCTTTGGCGCGCAACTCGGCTGCGTCACGAGCTTGTTTGCTTTGCTTCTCATTCTCCAAATCGCCATGGTAAAAAGACCAAGACGTACAGCTACAATTTCGAGCGCGAAGCACTGATGGCGCTCAAGACCAAGTCGCAGCACAGTGTGTCTGCTCTACTTGGCGTGCCGAGACGGTCTCTACGGCGGTGGCTCAAGGACGAAGAGCGCATCCAAGCGATGGACATTCCATGTGCGCGGCGGTCGACTACGAAGCGCGGACGGCCGGAGACGTTGCCGTTCGCGGCACACACGCTCTTGTTTACTGAAAGACCCGCGACGCGATGAGCGAGTGAGCGTCGAAATTGTGCGTGCCGATGTAGGTGAGGCTCTCGTGCTGACATTGTGCAAAATGCGTGTGCCAGCTTCTCAGCACGAAGGCGATGCTGGAGTTCGCAAAGGCAAGCTATCCGCAGTGGGTAGAGTCGTACGTTGCTTCGAAGGCAACGCCCGAGACAGCATACGAGTCAGTCCTCCGCCTGTTCCGCCGTTTCGCCAAGCGGCACGGCTTCAGTCAACGTGCTGTCTCTTTAACTCTCGTAATTGATCGCACTGTTTTACCTGATACCCAGTCTTGTATTTTTTGACGGAGTAATTGGAATGTGTGGGTTCTTGCGCTAGGGAAGGTGTCCAAGTCAGCTTTAGAGAAGACACGAGGCGAATTTAGCACCGCTTTTCGCTCCAAGTATGCTGCGTACGCCGACGCAGACATTATCAACATCGATGAGACGGGGGTGCGTAACGATATACCCCCGTCTCGAACGTTAGCAGTTCGTGGCGGTTCGGCAAAAGTCACTGGTCTCAGCACCCACTCAGCACGACTGACCGCAGTTCTCGTAATTCGTGCGGACGGTGAGCTCCCCGCTTTTGATTCTCTCATTATGACTATTCCTTCTGACAGTTTGCGCTTTTGACTGCGTGACCAAGCAAGAAGTTGCCAATACTGTTCATATTCAAGGGGGCGACAAATGGGACGATCAAGAACGAGTTCTGCGACTACCCACCCAGTACGAACAGCTCCACTTCCGAATGCGATGCGTGTAGCTACACCCAGACTGATAATGGGTTGCTCTTGCATTTCTAGAACACCACTACATAACGCAACCCAATGCGTGGATGGATGGCAGAGCCTGGGCTGAATACTTGCGGACTGTGGTCGGCCCCGAGCTCGAAGCACCGAGCGTCCTTGTCGTCGACAACTCAGAGTGCCTTATCAACGAGGAGGCGCACGAGATTGTCAGTGGTGAACTGAACACTCTTCTGTAGCCCCTCCCACGCAACTCAACATCTCTCTGCCAATCACTGGACGTCGGAGTTATGGGGCCATTGAAGAAAAAAATTCGATCAAGTTGGCTTGTTGAGGAGCGTGCAACTACAGCGCAACAAAAGCGTCTCGCTATGGTTAAGCGAACAACCAAGGCGTGGGAAGAGCTAAGCGAGGAGAGCATCCGATCGAGTTTCGTAAAGGCGTTCTCAATGTGTAAATCGTGCATTCCTTGCACTAAAAATGGCGGTAAAAATGATATTCAATTTGGGTGGGCTGATTGGGCAAAAATGAAGACCACCACATCGATGTTTTTTGTATGGGAAGCCAAAAATGGGCGGTGGGCCGATCCATTCGTCCGTATGTGTATGACGATTACAAAAATCTTATAATCTGGCGGCTCACCGAAAATCTTTTAGTTTTGGCTCACGGCTTGACGGTAATGCACTTTAACCGGTTGAGTCCGATCACTCCCTCCTCATTTATACACAGCCGGATCCTAAACCTAACCTTATATTAGGGTAAAAATCCTAATCCAGCCCTGCGGGCCGGGGCTGCCCACTAAAACCCTAATGCGGCCCTTCGGGTCAGGTGAGTCACTTGTAGTTACCCATGCGTACCCCAAGGTTACGATCGGACTGAAAGTGTACCCTTATCGGAATCTACATACAAATTTCAAGACACCCGAATAGTGGCCCTGATCGGAAGATGTGACATTAAACCACTTTATGTGCCCAAAATAAAGCAGAAAGTACATAAGTTCAGACAAAATCTCACAATCCTGCAATGTATAGCAACCAAGCTTAACCAGAACGTATACCCCCCCTTCATAGCTAATTTTCAGCCGCAGTTCTAGTGACCAAAACTTGCACGTCTTACATCAAGTACGCACCATACTGGTCAAGACGACGAATCGCTTTTCAAACTCTTACAACTTGATTTCTTGAAATCTCTGGTACCTAAAAATGGTAATTTTGTAGTCCTCAAGATTTCATCGTATTTGAATACTGCCGCCTATGATGCTTTGAAGAGGCTGTGAAAACGTGCGTCTATGCCTCACAAACCAGGGGCATCCACATCAAAGTTTCCGTTGTGTTTCGATAAGAATTGACGATGTTTTATATTTTTTGTCGGAAATTTTCGGCCTCCTTGACTCAGAGACATTACGGCTTAAGTAGACCAGATTTGGGAGCCCCCAGAAACATGAAATCTGGCAGAGCGAACTGGAGCACAACCGATACACCATTCAATAGCCCTGCGTCTTGCGGATCTGATGGTAGAAGATTTGCCGATTTTGGAAACGCGTGGATCAAGTTATTGGGGATCATGTCAAGCCATCTCCTCGCTTTTTGCCTCTGGGAGCCGAAATTTCATGCCTCCAGAAAAAAATGTTCGGTCTGATGACAATGCCGTGCTGTGCCCGAAAAAGATCTGGATTCTATGTATCTTGTGATGATGTTTCCTTTTAGGTGGAATAATATCGGTGTGCTACCAAATAGTCAAGGAGCTAATTTCTTCAGGTACAGTATATCAATTCCCATTTAGCAGGCTCACTGTAATTGGAAGAACCAGACATTTCACAGACAACAACAAGACCATCCAATCATGGGGCGACATATACAAAAATTGCAACCTCGATCCCGTAATGCCACCTCTTGATGCTAGAGAGCATCGCGAGACACCTAGACTGGAAATGTTGCTGGACGGACACCAGCACCGTTTGTTGAGAAACGCGGTAGTGTTCGGGGGCGTGAGCGACGTTCATGTTCTAGCTACTCTAGGTGCCCTCGAGCGTGATCTACTGACCGGGCTGCGCTCTCGCACACTGTACATCCGGCCGCCACAATGTCGTCTACGGGCGCCTGTACCACGTTTCATCAAGTGTTGTCAATGATACTGGGTGCCACGTCGCTCAGCGTTATCCATATCGTCGCCAAAGTCATCTGACACAGCATCAATATGGAGGACTGCGACGTATTAAGCCCCATCCGCTCTCATGAGTTGTTCCTCTCAACCTCACAAAGTCATCGTTGGCCTCATCCTGTGCGGCATGAACTTCAGCTGAAGGGGCAAGCACGGAAATACTGACATATCCCCTGCAGCGGAGCATGGGTTTGTAGTCGCGATGTCAGATCTCGACAAACACCGCACCTTGGCTGTCGGCACGGTCCTGAGCGCATATCGTTTAACTGCGACAGTAATGCACAACAGCGGCAGCTGAGCACTCGTCGCTTTCTTCCGCCTTGCTGTACTTGTACGTCGGTGATGGTGCAATGTTCATGAAGGAAGGCTCTGACGTCAGTGCTGACGATTGTATCACATGACAATCTACACTCTATCGTTCGTTGCGCGAAATAGAAAATGCTCATGCAGTCGACCTTGTTGAGTACTGATGTCAACATCGAATCAGTGCGAAACGTGATGTCGCTGCTCGCGTTCGACACACAAGGCAAATCACATGAACGTTATCGGAGTGCTCGTGCTGCGTGGGCGCGAATAAAATTCAGAGACGCATCTTGGCAAAGACCACATTTTCTTCTTTAACCGACGCCACCATCTTAAAGCAAGACTTCGACAACCCATTCCGAGAGCAGTCGTGAACACGATGAAACATGGTATCCACGCGTCTTGAGCTACTGGTGGATTTTTGTGGTGGAGGCTGTCTGGACATTGTCGTCGTAGCGCACGAATCCGCACGACAAGGCATCTATTGGCGTTCATGGTAGATGGTAGACACGTCGTTACCGTGCTGTCGTCCGAAAGCTGGTGGCGTGCGGTAAATAAACGCAACCATGCGATGTAGGCAGTCATTGACGCAGATCATTGTGTTGCGCTCTAGACACCTCCACGCGGCGAGGACGACGCAGTGAATTTGAGCGATTGACGACCCTCCCGTATGTCACCCGCTACGACTGCGGCAAAGCTGTGTAAAGGATCCGTATAGCTGGCGCAGAAGTGGGCGCTTCGAAAAGGAGTGGATGATCTGCACCATTGCGCAGCTCAGTCTCGTTGTGCAGAATAAGTTTATTGGATGGTCTGCATCATTCTGCAGCTCAGTCACGTTGTGCGGAATAAGTTGTGGTGCTACATCACGCGGACACCGTAGAGGATGTACTACCTATGTCCCATAATTATATGAGCATTTGCCAAAAAAGCAAAAATTATTCAAAGACGTGAAATTTGACATGCCAGTTTCTCGACTAATTTCCACGAAAAAGAGCTAAAATGACCCAGATTCTGCGCGAACGATTTATCTTCCAGAGAGTACCCTTGGTTCTGTGGGATTGTTTGAGTGAGGTGAGCAATGCCACCAGACACAATTATCAAAAATGACAGGGTTTTCAAATGCTCATATAATTATAGGACGGAGGTAGTACGCGATAGCGCAAGCTATTTGCACTTTCACTCGCTGCTTGGCATATCACGAGGGTATTGTTTGAACAGCTGATGGGAGGTACGCAGGTGGCATCGCTGATCCTACCAGAACAATATGATTATGCTCCCTGAGCGAGGTAACAGTGTTGCTTGTTGATGCGTTGCTGGGTCGAGGCGGGCGCGCCCCACTAAAATATATATGTAATTTCACACTATGAGAGGCGATGGCTGAGTCGGGGTGGATGCTCGCAAACAGAGCTGCCATGGACTGGGAGGACAACGCGAACCGAACTTTATTGATACAGGAAACGATGGCAAGTCGACTGCACCGAGACCCTTGAGCTGCTCGAGTATTGTGCCCAAGTCGATCTGCTCGATGTTGATGGTCAAGATAAGCTATCGTTCACCACTGACAGTAAACGTTAGACTGTAGCAACAGGGCCTCTCCGCGGTGGCACCGGCGTGACTTTCACTGATAACGCTGACACCAGTTGCCATCTATTTTTTAGTTTGAGTTTGATACTGTTGCTGTAAAAACATTCACAGGAAGAAAGCCGGTTAAAGTCAACAGTGTTGACTTTATTGACTCAACACCAATGTTTCGTTCGCGTTGGCAGAGGAAGCCAGTCTTTGGAATGGAAGGTGCGCAATACTAAGCAACAGCATACCACTCAGTTCGACCCCACGATCGGTGGGGCCGAAGCGGAATACAGTACGCGATCTTGTAAACCGTGCGTTGTTATAGCGATTAGAGTATCAAGTGTACCCAATATGCGTTGCTGTCATGTCTTAGTGGAACTTCTGTTGTGATGTGGTGTCCAAGCTAGATTAGCCAAAAATGTTTTGACAACAGCGATTCATTATCACTCTGCTATTTTAAATATAGTAAGCTCCAACCATGTGATTTATGCTGAAGGAGACCCGAGCGTCGGTCAACATCACATATCATTTATAACATTCAAGCATATCACAATGTGTAGGAAATTATGCTTGTATATATTACGGTTGAATTTTTCACGATGGCATGAATTTGAGGAGGTGTGGTAGCACGAATGCGGTATAGTAACCCTATCCTGAGCAGAATCACGACAAATAATTTTTTTATAGATTCCTTTAAATTTTGGAGGTATTTGGATAGCTGATTGTATTGCGAAATAGATGATGAAATGTAATGTATTAGAGTTGGGATCCAATCAGACCTCCAGTCGGATGGCTGTAACTACTCTGGATAGGATCGGGAGAACTGTAAATTCAGGTATATTTTGGTTTTGTGTCTTTCATAATGACATTTTGGTCGATATAATCACACTTTAATTCGGTCGCGAACAACCTCACTGCCTCAATTTCATCACTATTACAAATTTATCAGTATTCTTCGATTCGGTAGGCATATACAGGACAGAGAATTGAAGCACCGCCTGAGCGTCAGCGAATGCAGACGCGCACATGAACGTGTCGAGCGGCGCTCTTGGCGAGCGGAAGTGTTGGCTAGACAATATCTGGGCTGGCGGCGCTGCGCTGGCGCCGCTTAGCGCGTATTTCGTATTTGTGGGACAGTGTAGCTGCTGTAAAGCAGTTTTGACGTAGGAGGTGCCAGCCGCGTTGTTGCCGTCAAGCTTTGGGACTGTACTGAGAGTGTTCGCTGAAGCAGCTCTAGACACGCGTTGATGTCTAAGATCAACAAACGCGTTTGGGGAGCTGCGCCCGTCGGCACTGACGTGCTAAGCACACTGTTTTGAGTGTGTACTCATTTTGCGTTCTCTCGACACAAATAAATTCATCTATATCCATGGTATTATGCTTCTTATAATGGTTTAGCGATTAGAGAAGGGCTAATTTTTATTTTAAACCTGTGTCTACCGAGATCCGGACGCTGCACACTCGAGCGAACAGGGCGGTGAGAATTGGATCTCTGAAGCAACCAAGGGTATCGATATAGCATCGCGAGACGACACACTATTCGGACATATCACTACTACACGCTAGTTCGCTCTAGCGGATTTCACGATTTTGAGATGACCTCCCTGAGTTGGCCAAATTTGGTCTACTTGAGTCAGAATGGCTCTGTTAGTTTAAAATTAAAATAACACTTTTTATAGTTTATATATGGAAGTCCGATTTTCACATTTTCAAATATGGGGTCCACAAACACCCTCATCCACCCATGAAACGAAGTACCTACGAGGGAATAGAAAAAATGGGTGGGAGAGACGTGATCACAGTCAGTCCTCCAGCGGTCGCAGCACGCACCACAGCTTGCGCGAGTCCTCAGTCACACGCTTGAGCAGGTCGTCGATGTCAGAGTTGTTGCTGTCGTCGCCGCCGGACATCTTGCGCTTCTGATCGGCGACGCTCTCAGTCCTAGCGCTGTTGCCTGTGGCCTTGGTACATCCAGTGCGGGTGCTCGAGCGGCGCGCTGTCGCCATGGTCCTGCTCAAATATGTGAGTGTCTGTGCCACAGAGACGCACGTCGTGTTTTGGCGCAGATCGACCTCCTGGACGCCGCAGCACAGCTGATGGGGACGGAGCGGCGAGCCACGTTAGCGGACCGGATCACAAGCGGATCAAAGAAGAAGATCCTGCTGCAGGGCGTGTCGAGCAACGGTCGTCGGGCTCGTTGGCGACAGTAACGCACCCAGACAAAGAACGGGGCGGCGTTTTGAGAGCGACAAGCCGCCCAAGGAGCAGCCACTCGATGGCGGAGCTGCGGCTCGGGAAACAGGCGTCACCGCTCAGGATCGACTCGCTGCTGAAGTGCGCCGAAGCGCAGAGCGCGTTTCACGTTTTCTGGCTCCAGGTGGCCGCCGCGTTGACTGTGCTCATGGCCTTGTTATGCCGTACCGCATCGTGTTCGCCCCGGTGAAACGGTTAGGTGCGCTCCTGGTGCTTACTCGCGCGGCCTTCGCTCATGACCGCTGAGGTGACGTTGCGGTACGTCTGTCGTCACGCCACACCCCTAAGTGAACCATCTTTAAGTGAGCGAAAACGCGACTGACAACGTACAGCACTCTCTCTCTCTCTCGCTACCAGTGCAAGGACATACGAGCGTACATCAGTCGAAGGAGACATGGTGGAAGCCACTCGCTACGCTCGCTTGGCAGTCCGCCAAGTCTGCTTTACCTATGCGGCGTCGGTTTTTTCACTAACGTGGTCAACCAATTGGTGACCCAATTCAATTCATGAGCCAAAACCGCATTATTATCCAGTCAAAATCGCTCTTCTCGGAAAATAGCGTTACGATTGGTAGATCAAGACGACAACCAATTCGTGGCCCACACCTTTC
>JAASFJ010000228.1:0-31729 GCA_023333755.1 Globisporangium uncinulatum
ACTCCTGTTTCGCTGGGTGGACAGGGCGGCGAGGAAGAACAACTACGACGCTGTCCACACGCTTCTCGAAGCGTACGTGCCTCGTGCGGAGCCGAACACGCTCGACGTGATTCTGCGGGCCGTGCGCACCAAGAACCACCGCGGGAAGACGCCATTCCAAGTCGCAACGAACGCAAGCGTCCGACGCCTCATTCAAGCGTTCGACGACGGTCGCCTCCCGCTCTTCCGACACCCTCGCACGACAGTCGCCCCAGCGAGCGGACACCGACGCATGACGGACTTTCCCCGTCAAGCGAGCGCGAGCCACCGAGGCTTGCTTGGTGACCCAAAGACCGTGACGAGGACGCACAGTTCCAAGAGCTTCGCCTCAACCAGTTCGCTCGAGTCGCGTACTGCGTCCGAGGACGAGTTTGGGATCATTGATGTGCTCACGCCACGCCAGTCCGAGCCGCAGCGCATGCGCCGCTCCAACTCGAGCCGGGTCATCAACGCCAAGTAGGATGCTGTGTCAGTCCTTGGGCAAACAGTGAGGCGGGCGAGGGCCTTCGGTATGACCATCTCAACAGAGAAGGCCATACCTATTTCCGTGCATTGACACGCCGCAAGAGACGCGTTGGTTCGTTTGTTCACATACATTCGAGCGTGTGATTTGATTGCCTCGCTTCAGAGAGAGAGAGAGGAAGGATGGCGGTGGTGTCCTCGGCCGAGAAGATTGACCGACTCATGTACGTGCGTCTCATTGGAGTGCGTCTCATGGTCTTGTGGCTAGCAACGGACTGACATCGCACATTACCTGCTCCTATAGAGCCACGTACTCGCAGCGGCTGGCACCACCAGCGTTGCAGCGCCTGAGTGTGTCGGGTACGCTCTGCTCTTTCTTTCAAAAGAAGAGAGTCAATCGCACAGTTACCTGACAGCTACTTACCTGCTTGGCTGTGACTCGCACTGCACCCTTCCAGAGATCCTCAGTGACGGCGCGAGCCTCGCGTTCGCACAAGAAGACGTCCCCACGAGCCACGAGCTGCGCATCACGAAGGAGCAGAATGGCTCGTTTAGCCGACTGCTCAAGTTCCTCTCCATGCACGAGCCGACGGGGTACGAGAGGGACGTGGCGCACAAGCGGTTTGTAGTGCAGTACTTTGCGCTTCGCAGTCTGCTCGCAGAGTGCAAAGCGGCCAAGGTGAGCAACGCGCTCCTTCTGCGCCTTTTCTCAAGCAGTGTGGGTTTGCCGACGTGGAGTGTGCCGCGACTGACTGCCTACCGCCAGCTCCCGAGTGTCCAGGACGCGTGCGTGACCAAGACGTTGCGCTGGTTCGAAGAGCTCCTGGCCCACGCTCAGGTAGGTGAGCGAGCGCAGAACGATGCCGCACTTGTGGTGGCTAATCGAAAGAATGAGATGACCATGTACAACCCAGGCTGTAGCATCGGCAACGGTGCCAGTCCTTCCTCCTAAGATGGTAAGCTGTCTGTATCGTCTTGTGGATCACGAGGGGGGGTGATCTCTCGTTGTCTGAACGTCGCTCTGGTCTGGAAAACACCGCAGTCGCCAAAGAAACCGGTTGCCTCACAGCCGCTGAGCGACGAGAGCGCAAGTGTCCACACGCAGTCTACCAGTGCGAGCGTGGCCCCTCTACCTCTTGCTGCCACCTCTGCGGTCGCGCTCGAGAAGTACAAGATGCCAGATCTTCGTGCGTCGCACATTCGCCGGATCGCCGAGCTCAAGTCCCGAGGCGCAGAGTGTCTCGACGTGGTGCGTGAGGGGGGCATGCCACGCACTTGACGAGCCTTCGCGTGCGTAGTAAAGAGGTTCGACCGAGCTGAGTGCGCTCTTCGTGTGCCTGCAACCACTAGGTGCCGCCTTCCCTAGAGGGCGAAGCAGCGGATGGTGTTGCGCCGCGACCAGAGGACTATGCCACCATCGAGCAGCAGCGGTGTGTAGACGCGACGTTCCGCCTGTACCATCCCGAGACCGACGCAGAGGTACAGCGCGCCACCTACACCGCCGTCTTTCGCAGCGAGCACTGACTCATGCACTGGGTCCCATAGCGCGAGATGAACATGCGGTGGATCCAACGGCGACACGACGAAGCGATCACGCGACGGAAGCAGGAAGAAGTGCAGCAGTGTGTGAGCAAGTGGACTATAGACCGGAGTCGAGACGAGTCTGAGCTGCTGCGGAGGCGGGAGTCCATGAAGCTGGTGGCCGGGCTCGAGCGAACGCATCGTCGGGATCTGTACGAGCATGTTCGCGGTGGTGGGGAGAACGCTCCAGCTCACGAGACGCGTCCTCCGCCTCCCAGTGACGCAAGAGCTGAGAACAGCAGCGCAGACGAAAGCTTAAGCGATGCTGTGAGCGCGGTCAAGCCCAAGAAACCGCCTTTGGTCGAAGAGTACCTCCGCACGGGTGGCACCGCTCCGATCGTGGTGCTAAAGCAGAGCGTGAAGAAAGCCGACATGATGAAAGGGGGAGGTATGCACTTTCGGAACCAGCTCCCAGCCAACTACACGCCACCAAGTCGGTTCAGTCACCAGTCGTCGTCGTCGGGATCATCGACTGCGAGCTGGAGAGATCGCAGTGTAGCCACGCCTTCGTCCGTGTCGACACCGTCGTCGTTTGCGTCCGAGAAGAAGACGCACTTGCTCCACGCCGCTGGGTCACGAACTCGACGGGACTCGACGTCGTCAGCCGGAAGTTCTGGCTTCAGTGACGGCAACAGCGAAGGCTCGACAGACGAAGAGCGCACCGGCGCTGGAGAGACTGACGTTGCAGTAGAGAATGATGTGACACCTTCACCTCAAGGAGAGCAGCCGACACGCCGGAGAATGGAGCTCGAGCCGTACCACATCCCGTACTTTGAGACCGCCAACGCCGACGTCAAGGCGACAGGTGCGCGATCCACGCACGCGCTCAGCTCTCTCAAGGTGCGCAACGTGGATGAGTGGGTGGGTTCTGCAGCTCGCTCGTTGTCCGGGTAACGCCGCCATGTTCTGATGGATTCGCGTCCGGACTGTCGTGTAGCTCATGTACCCGCGAGGCACGGTCCCGCCGCAAGACAAGCCAGCGGACCCAGAGTTTCGCCGTCACTACGACGCGACGGAGACGCGTCGTGTGACGAGCACGGCACCACCGGATCCAGAGCCACTAGCACCGAAGCGGGTGCGTTCTCCCTGTCGCACCACCCACGTTGGTTTCCCAGGAGCTCACTCCCACTCATCGTCTCGTGTGTCTCTCTCTCTTTGCATGCAGTCGCTTACAACGAAGCCGACAGCGTCGCAACAACTCGGCAACTCACCTTCGAAAGCCAACAGCAGCGCCTCTGTGAAACGCACGCTATCATCCGCTCCCGCGACTCGAAACCGGAAAAACTCCGGCTCGAGCGTCCAAGCCGCGACCAAGTCGGCGTCTTCACTGCCTGGGACATCGCGAGGACGCGCGCCAAGCTGGAGCGTGAGCACGAGCGACTTGCGCCAGCAGCAGCTCCTCGAACTCGACAAGATCCGACTCCTCTTTGCGCAGAGCAACCTCAGCTTCTCTGAGCGCGCCTTTGAACGTGGTCTCCTCGTCCCAGAAGACCGACCTGCGCTCACGTGCGTACAGAACTTACCACTGCCCGGCTCAACGCTGCTTCCAAACCCAATGGCGGACGTGCGGCTAAAGAAGCGCGTGACGAAGAAGAAGAAGCCAAAGAAAGGAGCCGTCAAGACGACGAAGACGGCCAAGACAAGCGGCAAAGAGGGCAACAAGACATCGAGGAGTAGCCCTCGTGGGAAGAGACTGCGGGCGTAGCGGGCAGGAGGCAGGAGGCAGACACCACGCGTTACTCGAGAGGAGCTACCAACGTACGCTGGTGACGCTACGTCGTCTTTAGCGAGACTGCAGCGTCGCTCGCAAGCTCGTGCGTGGCCTTCAGCTGCTTGCGCTGAAAGTACCGGACGTACATCTCTAGCTGCGCTTGTAGGAGGCGGATGGACGTCTCACAGTTCACTTGCTGGGGTGGCAGGTTCTGTTTGGTCGCTTCGATGAAGCGGACTGGCTGTTCGACTTCCTCGTGTGACTGGTTGTATGACTCTTCGTGGTCTTGACTCTGGTCGACGAGTTGGAAAAGACTCAACGCCTCTTGCTCGCGGCATCCAGTGAGTGCTTCAAACTCGTAGAAGTCCTCCGAATCGCGGTCACTGAGTGCTGAAGGTTTCTGCGCCACTGTCGCTTCTTCCACTCCATCCTCGTCGCTGAGACGGTTCTCACGATGTGACGCCGCAACGTTGTGGGACGCGATCACGGCGGCTTGGGCCTCCACCATCTGCAGCAGGTGCTGGAGCTGGGAGTCCTTCTCGCGCAGCTGAAGCTCGCATTTCCTGTGCGCATATGGCTGCTGGCGCTCGTCCACGTTGTTCTCGACGCCTTTCAGCGTTACCGAACCTGCTCGATCCGACGTTCTCTCCTGGAGCTCGTCACGATCACCGCTAGTCCGGCTCTCTGGAAGCTGCTCAGTGGACGGAGTCTGCGCGGTTGCAGTCCATAGCTGCACCTTTAGCCACTCGTTCTCACGCACTAGCGCCTCCACTTCGCGTTGAAAGTGAGCTTCGCGCTTCTTTGCCTGTGCTGCGTTAGTGTGCAGCCCGTGCAGCTCGACGTACAAGTGCCTGTCTGCTTCTGGGACAAACGACTGGAAGCGCTCAAGCGCCACTAGTTTCACGTGACTAAGCGTACACGGCTGAACTGCCGCAGTAGTTGTTGAACTGGCACACCCTGCGTCGCCTTGCGGCCGGTTGGTCGCTTCCCAGATCACTTCAGCGAGGTCGCCGACCTGCTCCAGTATCCGCGCTATCGGCACGTTGGCGTTCTCAATCACCCGATTTCCCGTCACATGCGCAGTACAAAACAGAGTCTGATGCGCACCGTTTGTCTCCCGAAGCATCTCGCTCTCCGTCTCGTGCGCATCGCGAGTACGGGTCGCTTCGTGCCGCTCATGGTGGGTTTTCGCGCTCCAACAACCTTCGCAGCGGCGTCCGGGTGTCGATTCGCGTTGTGTGAACGCAGCAAACTCTCTCTGCACTTGGTGCAACGCGAAAATCGCATGCGCCGCTTCTTCAACCGCGGCGTCGCGCTCTGCTTCGGCTTCCTGCAGTCGGACTCGGGTCCGCATCGCAAGGAGATCGAGCGGCTCCTCAAGATCACAATCTGAGTACTTGCAGTACTCTTTGTTCTCGATTACAGCTCTCGATCTGCACAACACTCTCGAGTGAGAAGAAAAAGAGGGACGAGGAAAACCATTGTCGCGATACACAAAGCACAGCTCCATCCACATGACGTCGTCCTCCGCCGCTGCATTAGAGTCGCCGTCGCTGGCTGCCGAGAACGCGCAGCTGCGCGAGTCGCTGCGTGTGCTGCAGCTACGCTACGACGCGCTCGAAGACGCCTCCACGACGCGCATCCAGGCGCTGGAGGACGAGAACGACGCGCTCGCAGACGCCAACCGGCTACTCGCGTCCCGCGTGGTGCCCACGACCAGTCCAGTGGACGCCTTGCAAGAAACGCGCGTGCCAGACGATCTATTAGTCCCTGCTGCAGGACTCGCAGCGCCGCAGGAGCTGTGCTCCCTGAGCCGCACGCACGCGGCCGGCATCAACCTCCTGAGCGTGGCCGTGCGTGGTCCAGTGGTGCTCACTGGCGGCGCCGACAAGAGCATCTGTGCCCACGACTGGCGCAGCCGTCGTAAGCTCTGCGAGCTGCTCGTCAGCGGACCTGTGCTTGGCATCGCGTTCAACCCGCTGCCGGCATACGCTGGCGTGTTCGCTGCCGTGTTTATGGACGGCCGCCACGGACTCTTCCGGCTGCTGCGGGACGGCCACGCACTCGTCGCTCCAGTCGACGAGAGCGACGCTAGTAACGACACTAGTGAGTGGAGCATTGCGGTCGTGCAGCTCTTCCACGAACACACGCGGCCTGGAGCGATGAAGCTCGCGTGGAGCTCGGACGGCAAGCTCTTGGCGACTGGCGCGAGCGACAAGACGCTGCACTTGTTCCAGTGTGTGCATTTGGAGACGCCAGCGGCGACAGCGTGCGAGAAGCTGCGGTCGTTCTACTTTAACGGC
The DNA here is from genome assembly GCA_023333755.1 of Globisporangium uncinulatum. NCBI lineage: Eukaryota > Oomycota > Peronosporomycetes > Pythiales > Pythiaceae > Globisporangium > Globisporangium uncinulatum. The sequence goes on from JAASFJ010000228.1 coordinate 6,097, forward strand.
GCGGTCGAAGCGCTGGCTTTCATTCCGCCACCGCGACCGAGGGGCGACAGTGAGGAGCTGCTGGCGTCGACAACACCGCGTCACGAACTGCTTGCGATCGCTGTGCGGGACGACTGCTATGTGCACTACGTCGACTGTGGGACGCTCGAGAAAGAACGGTGCGTGTGTAGGTGTTTGTGGACTGGCTGCCTCCTTCCTGTCGCTGTGCTGACAGCGCTGATCGCCTCTTGTTGTCCACACGCTCGGTTCTCCTCAGAGTGAACATGAACCAGGACGGGATCGAGCACGTGTCGTACACCATCATGGACCTGCGCGTGTCCCCGAGCGGCAAGTACCTACTCGCAGCGACAGACTCGAGTCGGCTCTTTGTGTTTGAGGTACAGAGTTGATAGGTGGTAGTGCTGTTTGCAGTCAGACACTGTCGATCGAACTCACGCCAGTGTGTGTCGCTCTCTCTCTCTTCTTCTTCTCTGTCGGACGCACTCGCAGGTCCAGTCGAACGTCGTGCTGCGCAACTTCTATGGACACAAGGCGGGTCCGTACAGCCAACCACGCGCACTGTGGCACCCGTCCGAGAGGTACGTGCTCGCCAACACGGAGGAAGGCGGTGCCGTGCTTGTCTGGTGCGTCGCTTCTGAGCGCGTAGTCGAGACGCTCCAAGCCCACGACGCCCTCGTGCGGGACTTTGCGATCGCAACCGTGACGTCGGCGTCGGACGCCCAAGCGACGCTCTTCACCGTGTCGTACGACAAGCAGGTCAAGGTGTGGTCCGCGTCACTCATCGGCTCGTCAGCTCCAGCATCGTTGTAGAGAAGCGTCTTACGCAGGTGAAACAAACACGCACGTGTGGGTGGGTCTGCTCTTCTATTGCTTCAGATCCGTGAAGATCTGCTTGAGGTCGCGGATTTCCTGGAGCATCGCGAGCGTCGCTGCCTCCCACAGCTCCAGCTTGCTCTGGATAGCGTCGACCATACGCTCTTTGCCCTTGAGCTCATCGCGGAGCCCGTCGACCGTGACGCTCTCGGCGACTCCGATCGACAGAGGCGACGACGGACGGTGGCTCGTAGCTGACCGACTGCCGTCTGGCGAGTGGGACTCTGTCGCGGGCACACGCTTGCGGTTGCTCGCAATGCTGCCAGACAGCGCGCGGCTCGAGGTTGCAGAGCCGGAGCGCGCGGCATTGGACGACTCGGCGTCGTGCGTACTACTAGCAGACGACGCAGGAGATGCCTGGGACTCGGTTGCAGGACGCGGCTGGCTCTTCTTCGCTGGCAGTGGGGCGTCCTTGCTGGAACTGCCACTCATGTTGGAACGGAAGCGTCCAGCGTCCGTGTCTGCAAGAGAGCCATGAGGAGAGAGGAGGGAAGCAGACACAGCGAATGAGCTGACTGAACGATCGCCCTGCTGTGTCCAACCTCACAGCTTCTCGCAATCGCGTCTCTTCCTTTCGTGCGCGGTGCAGCGCCTTCCCCGACTCGCTTCGCGGTGCTGTCGGGGCGGCAGCTCTTGCTGTGGATCGCTAGGCGACCCTCAGCGAACGACCGCCCGCAGTTGCCGCACGTCTCCATGCCGTGGACATTGAACGACTCCTGCGCCGCGCGGTTCAGAGCGTCGATCGCGTCGCGGTCCACTTTCCCAGTGCTGAGTGCGAGCTCGGACTCGGAGAGCTGTCCGAGCCCGGGCGGCGTCTTGGGGACCGGCCGGCGCTCGCTCTTTGGCTTGAGTTCTTCCTGTCACTCCCGATAAGCATCGTGTCGATGGGCTACGAGTAGCGAGCAAGAGAGGGATCACCACTGGTTGGTTGATGGTACCTGCGCGATCCAGAGCTTCTTGCACTGCTTCAGGTGGATGTCGAAGGACGAGAGGCCATACTGCCGTCCGCAAACGTGGCAGACCCGCGTGACTGGTCCGGTCTTGAGCGCTGCTGCTCGCAGGAAGCACCACGCGCATCAGGAGATAGAGAACCGCGCAAAGCAATCGTCAGAAGCGAGAAGCGCTTCAGTGGCAGCACCTGGAGGTGTCATCGTCAGCGGCTGCGAACTGAGATCTGCACACTTGGGCTCCAACTTCGGCGACTGCAGATAGTTAGTTTCTGCGTCTCCACTCTTGACAGCATCTGCTTTCGACCAAAGATAAGACCAATGAGACCCAAATACAAACTTCCACTGTGAACTCGATTCATCTCGAGATGTTGCCCATCGCCGTGCACCACGCTCCTCATGTGGCTGCTTCGAGTCGATGATGGTTATGAGGCGTATTCAGCTACGAGACCGAGCGGCAATACCCATTGCTGCTTCGAGTCGCTGATCAGCTTGGAGCCACGAAAGTGTCTTGAGGCAGCGAGCGAGCAAGCGGCGTGTGTCTTTGCCCCACCGTCACAGTCTTGACAACTCGAAAGGATGTGGTCCAACTTCCATGTCCGATAGACACTCAAGCGTGTGGATTCTTCCACCAGTCTACGTCTGGTCGGAGACACGTCATGCGAGTCACGACACCAGTCCGATGCTGATGGTGGTGCATTTGTGTACAGTTACCATATCAGTACAGCGGATAGTCCCACACATCCTCGTCGTCCTCGTCGTCGTCGTCCTCAGTCTCGCCGCCCACGAGCTCCTGACCCGCGCTCTTGCGTCCTGGTGGCTTCTTTAGACGCTCGGCGCGCTCTCGCAAGTGCGCTTGCCGCTCCGGTGCGTCGAGAACCCAAAGTAGACGCTTCAGCGGCTCGCTCTTCGCCAGCACTGCGTACGTCCGCAAGTTGGAGAAGGCGCCTTTGCTCTGCTCCATCGCTGCGATGCTGTCGTCGGGGTGGTCGCTGCAACCCACGACTCGCGCGCTTTCCATGACGTGCATCTCGCACAGCGCTTGAAGTTCGTTCTCACTCAGATCCTGCAGTTTCTCGACAAAGTTCGTGCGCTGTACGTCGGTGCTGAGCGTGTCGAATTCGAAGCTCTTGAAACCTCTGCGTAAAGACTGCAGCACAGTGTTCACGTGGACGAAGTCGCGGATCCGATCCACGAACTTGTCGTACTTCCCAGAGGCCGGAGAACTCATCTCGACGCTCGAGAGTGTAGGGTTGGTCGCCAGAGCTCTTGCGAGTTCCCGGTACCCTGACGACCGAACGTCCGGGTTCTCGTGCAAGCTAGTGGGTAGGTTTGGTCGTTGGGAAGCAGTTCCAAGAAGAGAGGAGCGAGCACATTAGCACGGCCACGCGTGGCCACCCGCACGAGCGCTGACGTACGTACTCAATCGTCTGAAGCTTGCGGTTGAACTTGCGCAGCGACGTGGCGAGCTCGGTGAAGGCGTCCGAGCAGAGCTGGCACGCAGAGAGGCTGCCCATGTAGCAGAGCGTGCGACAACCAAAGACGAGCATCTTGAGTGAGTACGGTGCGCAGCTCACACATATTTAATGCAGTACGGCGGGCAGCAATAGCGCCGATCGTACTTGAGCGAGAGGAGCGATGCGTTCTTCTTGAGCCCTGCGGCGATGTGAACCGCTCCGGCATCGCCGATGGGGTTCCGCGAGACGTCGAGAGTTGTCAGCTCGTGGTTCTCCGCGAGCATCTTTGCAATCGGCGTGCAACTCTGATAGTCGAGTCCGTTGTCTGCGAGCACAAGACTCGAGAGCTTCGCTGTCTGTGGGAGCACGCCACAGAGCGCTTCGACCCCGGCTGTGCTCTTCTCGCTGAAGCCGTTGCGTACGAGCTCGTTGCGGCTCAGCACCAGCGTCTCGAGCGCGCGAAAGTCTGTGATCACGTCCGCCAGAGCCACGACGCCTTCGGAGCGCAAGCAGACACTGTCCAGGCTGCCAACGAAGCGTGAACGAGAGTGGTGAGTACCCGGTTCAGAGGAACACACCGTGCTCTGGTAGATCCGACCTCAAGCGCACACAGCCACGTACTTGATCTCTTGCAGGTGCAAACAGAACTTGAGGCCCTGAAACAGCGTCAGGACGCCGTGAAACACGTTTGCGCGCGGTCCCGTGAGCTGGTTTGACGACACGTCGAGGCGCTCAATCTTGCGCTCACGCTCAACGAGCACGCCGATCGCCGCCGCGTCCAAGTGCGAGAACTTCCTGCCGACTAGCTTGACGGCGCGGGCGCTCTGCGCTTCACGGTGAAACGAAAGCACGGGGATCGGACACTCGAGTGACAGCTGCAGCGACTGGAGCAGCGGGTTCGCTGCTCGCGCGATCGCGACGGCACCGATCACGCTGATCTGCGTCCCGCTCAGATTTACACTCACGAGTTTGCACGCCTTGGAGCGCAGGTACGGCGCCAGCAGCTCGGTGAAGAAACCGTCGACGAGCATGAAGCCAGCAAAGTTGAGCTCGGTCGCGTTCTTGTCGAGGATGTCGCGGATGCGGCTCAAGATCACGTCGCCCTGGGGGCTCTTGAAGTTTCCTTTCTTGTGCGTCGCCCGCGCGTCGTAGAGGAAGATCTGGAACGGGTCCGTGATCCCACGCCGCGTCTCCTCTTCCACCAGCTTCTCGAGCTCCTCGCGACTCGCTGGCGCACTCGCTCCCGCCTTTGTTCCGCCTTCCGAGGCATCCCCGAGTCGCGGCTGGTTCGTCCGAGCTCCGTGTTGGCGCTGTAAGCCCTCGGCGACGCGCGGGTCGACTGACTCGATGTGCTGAAGCAGAGAGCACCCTCGTGTCCCGCGCACCTTAGTGCGTGCAGGAACGAGCGAGTCCATGATGACAACCACAACAGCGGTGAGCTGCTATTCCTGCGACCCAAAGTGAATGTCACTTCAGTGTGGCTCACTGCCAGCGCTTGCGCGTGACATTAGATCTCGGTGCCACCGGCTCAGAGAGGGACCAGGCGGAGATCTGAAAGATCACATGTGAAAAGGCGCGGTGTGTGGTGCCTCTCCTGTCTACTTTGCTCTTTTGACTCGCAGGCAGGAGCGAGAGAGCGGATCTGGTCGGTGCACTCCGCAGCTCTTGCGCCAAGCGAATGCATCGTCGAGCACGACGCAAGGTGCAATGTGGCTTTATGCCGCTGGCCACGCTGCTGCTACTGCTACTGCTGCTGCCGCACGTGTTTGCGATCGAGCCCGTGCCTCGCGCCGCCGACATCGTCACGGTTGTTAACGCTGACACGCAAAAGGTGCGCCGGATCTCTGAACGCGAGTCTTCAATGCTCGCCTCCTCTCGTTCGCTGTTTGCTGGCTCATGTTGTCTGTTCCGCGTCACGCTTTGGTCTCCTCTTCAGGACATCCGCTTGGACGCTAATCTCTACATCCCTGACGGCGGCGAGCTGCTGCTGAACATCCAAGTGCCGCCAGAAGAGATCCACGTGGACGCCTACGGGCCAGCGAAGATCACACGCGTGTACTCGGATCACGCAGACGGAGTGTGGGGCGTCGGCGAGCTCATCAACGTCTTTGTCGAGTTCACGAGCGCCGTCGAGGTCGTGGGCGTCCCGAGTCTCGTCATGCGCACAGGCTGTCACACATCGGCTTGCCACACGCGCGAGGTCCAGCGCTTGCGGTGCCAGGCGACTGCCGGGAAGTTTGCGGTGGGCTTTGCTGGCGAAGTGGTGCGCAACATCCCGTACGACGCGAACCAGCGTCTACTCGGTGACTACCTCACGCGCATGACGCAACTGGACCGCGTCTCGGTCGAGTACAGCATCAGCGACACTGCGTGCACGTTCTTTGGCAATAACATCACAGTCACATTCGAGTCTGTGAACATTGACGGCAGCGACGGCGACTTGCCCGAGATGACAGCCGACAAGGAGAACGTTGGCGGAGATGGCGTCAACCTGTTTCACATCCGTTTTAAGCCTCCAACACTAACAGCACAGGCGTGGGAGATCCAGAAGGGCAACAAGGTGCCAAACTGTGTCGCGATCTTTACAGGTCAGCCCGACCCGAAGACGCTCAAGTTTGCGTACACGGTGCGTCCTGGAGACAACTCGACGCGTCTCGAGTACGCGAGCACCGACTCGCTCGAGCTCTCGCTTCAAGGCGTCAGCGCCGACAGCCCAAAGATTTTCAACGCTGATTCGCGCAGAGCTACGCGCGTGAACGCAAAGTTGCCTCCGCCGGGGTTCCCGGGCGACTGGGAACGGGGTATCGGCAGCAGCTTGTCGTTCGTGAAAGCGCTCAAGATCGACGTCTCGCGGCCTGTAGTCACTGACGTAACGTCACCACACGCTGACGGCACGTTCGGGATTGGCGAGGAGATCCTCATTCATGTGTCCTTCTCGTCGCCGATCGTGGTTGCTGGCAGTCCTGCGATCGTGCTTGAAACAGGCATCGTCGACCGCATCATCCCGTTCGTACAGGTGCTGAACGGGAACATTGCTCAGTTCAAGTACGTCGTGCAGTCAAAGGACACGTCTCCAGACCTCGCGTACGCCGGCGCAAACGTGCTCGAGCTCAACGGCGGCTCAATCAAGCGAATGTCGACGAGTCCGTCAACCGACGCAGACCTGAAGCTCCCGCTAAATGGCGACCAAGGGAGCTTGTCGGTCAACAAGAACATTGTGATCGACACGACGACGCCCGAGGTCGTGAGTGTCGCTGCCAGCTCGCCTGTCGGAGTGTACACAGCAGGCGACGTCGTTGATATCGTGGTCGTGTTCAAGGCGTCTGTCGTCGTCACTGGATCTCCCGTGCTGGTACTCAGTACCGGGATTGTGGGCGTATTCCCAGGCTTCACGGCTTCGAATGCAGACGTGTTCCGAGTTGCTGTGTACTCCACCGGGAGTGGCTCCCCAACACTGTCGTTTCGCCACACGGTGGAAATCGGCGACGTGTCGCTGGACCTGGACTACGCTTCCATGACAGCGCTGCAGCTGAACGGCGGCTCTATCAAGCGGCTGTCGACCACCCCAGTGACTGACGCGGATCTGACCCTCGCGAGTCGTGGGACAGCAAACAGTTTGGCTTTCAGCTCGGCGATCGTGATCAACACTGCCGCCCCATGCATTCTTCAAGCGAACCCAACCACTCGGGACGGCGTGTATCGCGCTGGCGACGTCATCTCGTTCGTGCTGGTGTTCGACTTGCCTGTTGTCGTGTTCGGCGAAGCCACGATTCTCATGGGCGTCACAGAGCCCGCACGCTACGCTTCTTTCTCTGGGAAGGGGAGCGGCACGACCGTGGTCGAGTTCACCTTTGTGTGCGGCCCCAACGATCAAGCTGCGGTGTTTGATTTCGCGTCGGTGGGCTCGATCATAGGGGACATTGTTCGCAACGCAGCAACGCCGACGCTGCCTGCTGTGCTCACGCTCCCGCCTGCAGGGCTGGCGTCGAAAGGCATCTCAATCGACCAGACGTGCGAGCGCGCTGTTGCAGTCACAACCACCCACGAAGACGACACGATCGGCGCAGGAGAAGTCGTCGAGCTACTGGTGCAGTTCTCAGCGAACGTGGACGTGGACACGACACGCGGAACGCCCACGCTTGCTCTCGCGACCAAGAAGGAGGCAGTGTACGTGAGCGGAACAGCGGCGAAGGTCCTCGCGTTTCGGTATAATGTGAAGGGTGACGACCCCGCAGTGCGTCTCAACTACGACGGGATCTACGCGCTCCGTCTCAACGGTGGAGTGATCACTGCCTCTATGAGCCATCAACCAGTATCGACAGTGCTTCCATCGCCCGAATCCAGTCCGCTCATGCTGCAGAGCGTGGTTTTCGTTGACACGGTGCCTCCGAAAGTGATCTCTGTCGCAACCAAGGCGCTTGACGGGGTGTACACAGTCGGAGACGTTTTCGTGATCTCTGTTAAGTTCCGTTCACCAGTCATACCTGCAGCTGACACGGCAGTATCGGGCGTGCCGACACTGCTGCTAAACGTCGGTGATGACGACGCTCTCCAGACACAATTCGTCGCCAGCGAAGATGACGCGCTCTACTTCTCGTACACCGTCTCGCCTGGCCACTCGACCGCGCGCTTGTCGTACTACTCGCGCGTCGCGCTCAAGTGCGTTGGTGGCACTGGAGTGAACCAAATGGCCACCCAAGATGCGAGTGCCCCGAGTGTCGCAGTCTTGGGCACCCGCATCTTTGTGGCGTGGGGCGAGGTCCCTGTCACAGCAAACGCCAAGGCTCAGATCCGTCTAAAGTCGTTCGACGCCCGCCAGTTCCCACCCAATTGGGTCACCGAAGACGGGGGCGACAACGCTGCGTCAAATGTCCAGTTCGACGGGCTCCAGAGTGCGACGGCACCTTCGCTGCTCCGTCTTGCCACCAAGCTGTACCTTGCATGGCAAGAGGTGAGCACGATGGCCAACACCCCGACGCAAGTACGCGTCGCAGTGTACCGAGGTGTTGTACCCAGCGGAGTCGGCGTCCAGCAGTGGACTTTGGTCGACAGAGTGCCAGCAACGAGTGTCGGGATCAACCGCGACCCGACGCAAAGCGCATCGACGCCGTCGCTCGCTGCGCTTGGTTCGAAACTGTACGCGGCGTGGCACGAGACGAGCGCTGCGAGCAGTGTCACACAGATCCGTGTCGCCGTGTTCAACAGCCAAGACCAGACTCCAGTCTGGACGTTCGTCGACGGCAACCAGCTCGCGAGAGGTATCAACTACGCGGTAGCTGGATCGGCACAGAACGTTCGTCTTCACGCGTGTGCTTCTGTAGCGAGCAGTGCCGTGCAGGTACTGTATGCCACGTGGGAGGAGCGAGAAACCGCTGCGAATGTGCTGCAGATTCGCGTCGCAGCGCTCACTGGCACCGATGCGTCGCCAACGTGGGTCTTCGTCGACGGGAACACGGCGGCTGGAGTTAACTACAATGTTGCGGAGGCCGCGAGCTCTCCGTCGCTCATGTGCATGGGCTCGTTCGTCGTAGTCAGTTGGAGCGAGACTGCAACGACCACGGCCGGTGCAGTAGTGACGCGCATTCGAGTGAAGCAGTTCAACGGGAACCTCGTGACGCCGTCGTGGAAGTCGATCGACAGCAACATCGGACTCAATTTTGACCCTTCGCAGCGCGCTGCCAACCCACGTCTTCGCGTGCGAGTAGTGGGGGCCGGCAATGCGCTGTTCGCAACGTGGGAGGAGACGGATGCCGCAACCGGGACGCCGCAAGTCCGCGTCGCCACGTTTGTCGGGACGTTTGACGCGCCTCGCTGGACCTTCCTGGACGGCGCACGCTCTGCGTCAGCCGTGAACGACAACACTGCGAAGAGCGCGGGGCGGCCAACACTAGCACTCAGTCCGGTCGCGGAGTACTCGCTCTTTGCGTTCTGGCACGAAGCACACGCTACGACTGGGAAGACACAAGTTCGCGGCGTCGGCTTCCTTGGATTCTCTGTCGCAAGTGCACAATGGCAGTCTCTCCACGACGCCTGCGTGCGCCGGAGATCGTCAGCGCCTCTCACAGCGGCGAACCTGCTGCTGCCTGAACTGAGCTCTCCTGGCGCGCTCGACTTTGGCCGATTCGTTCGAATCGACTCGTCACCTCCGGTCGTACAGGACGTAGTGCTCAGTGGCGACGTTGCACGCGTCATGAGCACAGCGCTGGCAGTGCAGACTGTCGATGTGTACAACCAAGCGAGTCTCACGCAAGGCTCGTACAAGTTGGTGTACGGCGACAGCTACGAGACTGCTTGCATTGACTGGAATGCACCTGCAACGGGAACTGGCTCGATGAAAGCGGCGCTCGAGTCGATCGTCGGACTCGCGCTTCGTGTGAGCGTCACGAAAGACACCAGCGCGTTTCACGACGGTCACCGCTTCATCATCTCCTTTACGTTCCCCACAATGGGTCTCCGACCGTTGCGCGTGAAGGACAGTACGACAGACGACGGCTGCGCTACGTTCACGTGCCTTCCATCTGCGATCTTCTCGTGCACACTTCGCATTCTACTGCGTGCGAACCAGAACGCAGACGTGACGTATCGCCCGGGCGTCCTGGATGCGCTCGTGCGGTTCAGCAGTCCCGTGGTCGTGGCATCGGGAACACCAAAGCTTGCGCTCGAAACCGGTGCTGTCGACGCCGAGGCGACCTACACGCCTCGAAGTGCGCTGCAGGAGTTCGATGTCGGAACGGATGCTTCTAGTCCGATCGTGAGAGGCAGCTTCAGACTGTCGTACGGAGACTTTGCCAGTGGCGGTGTAGCTGTTTACACGACGGAATGCATTGATGTCCCGCTGAATGACGAGGACGCCGTTCAAGAGCTCTCCACAAGGCTGAAAGACGCCATTCCAGAGCTCGTCACGGTCGGCATCTCGTCGATCACTCGCAAGCGCCTTCGGAACGGGTATCGCTACAGCATCTGGCTGCGCAACAGCGCTGATCTGCTCGATCTCATGCCGGCCGACGCCTCGCTGTGCCCTCCGTTCGCAGGCAGGACCCAGACCATTGACATCTCGACGACCGCGAAGATCTTGCAGGGAGAGTTCCAAGTTCAGATTGGAGATTCAAAGACCGGCTGCATCCCGTGGAACATCCGGGCTCGTAGCGGCAGCCGCCTTGTGCTCACGTCGTTGCAAAACATCCTCAGCGCTGCGGTGGTGCCCGGTCGTATTGTCCCCCTGCAGGTCGTCAAGAACCCGTCTGCGTTCTCTGTCGGCCATCGCTACTTTGTCGACTTCATGAGCCTCAGTGATGCGAAGAGAGACTTGCTCGTGTTTCAAGCCCCAGCGTGCGCAGCGTTTGCGTGCGACGACGGCGCTGGGAATCAGGCGCCGTGCGCGGGTTTGAAGCTCGTCGTGAACGCAGACTATAAAGCGAGGCGAGCAGTGTCCGAGACGCTGTCGTTCCGGTATCTTGTGCAGACGACAGACAACGCTAGAGTACTCTCGTACAGCAACCCGTCGACCGCACTGAGCGGGAACATATTGCGCGCGTCCAAGACACCGACTGTCGTTGCGAGTCTCACGCTGCCATCACCAGCTCCTCCGCTACAAAACGCTGTCGGCGCACAAGTGGCGATTGTGAGCGAGGACGACATCCCGACGGTACTGCGCGTTTACGCGTCAAGCCTGAATGGCGAGTACACTGTCGGTGACGAGGTCGTGCTTCAGCTCCAGTTCTCCAATGCCGTCCAGGTGCAAGGAGCTCCTATCCTCGAACTCAACTCGAACGGTATGGCCGGGTACTTTGCTGGGACAGGTACCGACACGCTCGAGTTTCGCTACAAGGTCGCTGCGGGCGAGGGAGCAGCCAACCTGAACTACGCCACGCAGCACTCGCTCGTGATCCCGAACGCTGACACCTACATTCGGTACAGCACTCCTGGCGACGAACAAACCGCCATGTTAGACGTCAACATGCTACTGCCAGCTCTTGCGAGCGTGTCGAGTCTCGCGTCTTTGAGTTCGATCATTGTGGACACGTCAACTCCGACAATCCTCTCAGTGTCATCACTGAACCCAAACACTGCTGCAGGAGCGCTCGGCTATGGCGTCGGCGACGTCTTGCTTCTCACAGTCGAGTTTTCGAAAGAGGTGACGGTGTTCGGAGCTGCGCCGACAATGCTGCTGGACTCAAGTGCCGCTGCTGTCGCGACACTCACTTTCGGTGGCCACCGACAGCTCATTGACGTGGGCGTGTACGCAACGTACCTGCTCACGTCTGGGCAGTTTGCAGTCAAGTATGGCACGAAGCAGTCCGGATGCATTGACTTTAACGACGCCAACAGCAACGCTGTCTCTTCTTTTCAGTCTCGCCTCCTGGAGATCGACGCTGTTCGGGCTATCGGCCTCGTATCTGTGACACTGCTTGCTGTCAAGAACGGCCACCGGTTCGAAGTGGTTTTCAAACTGACACCAGCGTCCACCATCCCGCTGGCGATCGAACCGGTCGTCTCGGACGTGTGTGCACCGTTGCTCCCGGCTGCAGACCCGGTTGAGAAAATTCTGGTGAAAGCCATCGACACGGTTGTAGTCTTCCAGTACGAGATTCTTGAAGGCGACATGAGCGCCAACTTGGACTTTGCAGGGGTGGAGCTCTCGCTTCCTGGCGCAGACTCACAGATACTGCGCGGATCAAGAGATCCAATGCTGGCGGCAGACCTCACGTTGCCTCCGATCGGGAGTGCGAACCGCTTGAAAACGACGAAGAGCCTCGCTGTCGACGGATCTCCGATACGAATTCTTGATATTGTCTCGGACTCAGCAGGCGGAACGTATGGCGTCGCGTTCCCGACGACAGGCAGTCCTGGGATGGTGTCACCTGGTGAGATCCTCTTCCACTTGGTGTTTTCGCGGCCGGTGCGAGTGGAAGAGAGCCCGACCGTCGAGCTGGCGACTGGATCGCTTCAGCCGAACGGCGTGTTCCTCGCAAACAGGTTCGCGACGTATGTCAACCAGCCGCAGCCTGACCATGTCGCGTTTCTGTACCACATCCAAGAGGGAGACGTGAGCGAAAACCTCGCATTCCCGAATGCAAACGTGCTCGCGAACGCCAAGATCTACGGCGTGGCCACGTCGTCGTCGCACTTGGTGAACCTGGCGCTGCCTCGCCTCACCGTCTCAGACACGACGACGATTCGCATCGATGCGAGCTCGGTCCCGACGACTGTCAAGATCTCGTCACCGCACAGCGACGGCACCTTTGGCGCCGGAGAAGCGATCGATATCCAGGTCACGTTCTCCAAATCCGTCGTCTTGCAGACTGGTCTGAACCAGAACCAAGGGTACTTTGCCAGGTTCCCGACGTCCACTCTCTTTCAAGGCAACATCTACGTGTTGTGGACGGAGTGGGAGCACTTTAACGTGCGCTCGAAGAGCTACTTGTACCTCGCCGTGTTCTCAAGCGCCACCCTCGAGCCGGTGCCGACTTCAGCTTCGCCGGTCGCGATCAATCGCATCCCCGACTCGTTCATCGAACGAGCCACGCTGACAGTATGGACAACCACACTCTACGCAGCCTGGGACGAAAACGGGCTCATCTACTGCGCGAGGTACAACGATGTCGCCGCCGTGACAGCCTGGACACTCATCCCAAACAAAGGGCTGAACCGGAACCTCGCGCTAGCAGCCAGCGAGCCGTTCCTGCTCGTGCACAACCTGCTTCTCGTGCTGATGTGGCGGGAGATGGCGCTCGTCGAGGGCGGTAACGGGCTGCAGGTGGGTCAGGTCCGCATCGCGCTGCTCAACGACGACCTAGATGCGCCTCGGTGGATCTTCCATGACGGCAACCAGCCGAGCGCTGGACTCAACCGGAACCCGCACTGCGACGCGAAAGAGCCGACAGCAATTGTGTTCACGGGCACCATGTTCGTGACGTGGACGGAGGCTCGCCCCGACGACAGCGACGTGTACGATGTTGTGGTCGCACGACGCAACGTCATCAACCGCGATGCGTCAACGTGGCGCTACCTCGATGCGCTGGCGTCGACAACGGCGGTTTACTCGTTCGTCTCGTCGTATCGGCCACGATTCGCTGTGCGCCGACGTGGATTCGAGGACGCGGCTCTGCTCCTAACGTGGTACCGCGACACTGTAGCAGACAACGTGACTGAGGTGATCACAGGCATTGTCTCGGACTCGAACTGGGAGTCGTCCGCGTCTGTAGCTGAGAGCGTGCCGTACACGCTCGACGGGTCCCGTAACGCGCTCGTATCCCAGCAGGTGAACGCGAACCAGCTCGAGTTTACGACCTGTGGCGACGCGCTGTACGCAGTCTGGATGCAGTCGCCCCTCCCCGCGCGCTCGATTGCGGTGGCTATCGCTGCTCTCAGTGCCACTGGCTCTGTCTACAGCGAGTGGAAATCGCTGAGCGCCGGCAACCTCAACCACAACCAGGTCTTTGATGCGCTCGACGCGGATCTCGTCTGCTCGTCCACAACGACGGCGGCCTCGAGCGCACAAGTCGGCTTGTTCTGGACCGAGTTCGACGGCTTCTCCACGAAGCTGCGCTTCCGGCATCCAATAGTGCCTCCAAGGTCAGCAAAGTCGCCACGCGGGACTTGGGAGGAGGTGTCAGCCGGTACACCACTGCTGAAGATGCTCACGGGAACGATTGCTCAGGGCAATGCGATCAACGTCGACCACAGCGGCACTGAGGCGTACGTGCTCAACTTTGCCTACGTCATCCAGCAGGGCGACAGCACACAGGACATTGACGTCGTCGATCTCAACGCGCTCGTTCTGAACGGTGCGACGATCCGAGACTCCTTGGGGCAGCTCCCAGACTACACTCTGTTCCCACGAGCGAACGACCCGCGCTCACTCAGCTTCAACAAGGACATCGAAATCGACACTACCCCACCGTTGGTTCTCGACGTAACTGCAGAGACGCTATCGGGCGAGTACGGCGTCGGGCAGCGGATCGTGATCCAGATCGTGTTTACGTTGAGCGTCACTGTCGTCGCCCCCGATTCCGCGAGCTTGCCAGTTCTGTACCTGCGCTCGGACGACCTCCACTTCCTTGGCGCAACAGTGAGTCCAGCCACGTACGTTAGTGGATCTGGCACGAAAGTGCTCACGTTCGAGTACATTGCGAGCGAGCTGGACTACTGCGAAAGGCTGGACTACTTCAACGAGAACTCGTTCGTGCTGCTTGGTGCGTCCAAGATCCTTCGCACCGCGACGTTCCTGACCACCGACGCTCTCTTGACGCTTCCGTCTCCGCGATCGCAGCACTCGCTCTATGGAAACCGCGCAATCTCGATCAAGACAGTCCAACCCCGCGTGGTACAAGTCACGGCAGTGAACGCAGACGGCACGTACCACCCAGGCGACAAGCTGACTGTGCAAGTCGTCTTCTCGCTCCCAGTCGTCGTGGTCGGGTCTCCGATCATCCACTTGGAGACTGGTCGAAGTGGCGCGTTCGCAACGTTCGTCGGAGGTAACGAGACCACAACACTCTCGTTCTCTTACAGCGTCGCCGTCGGTGACAACAGCGCACGGCTAGACGTTGTCGATGATCGTGACGGCAACTTGCGACTGAACTACGTCAAGTCGCTCGACATGGCAGACCGTGCGCAGATCCTGCGGCTCTCCACGAATCCGTCCACGTACGCTGTTACCACACTCCCTGCTCCAGGATCGCCAGGATCGCTCTCGCTTGCGACAGCCCTTGTGATCGATTCAACTCAGCCAATGATCGTCGATGTGCGCTCCGGCACAACTGACGGCACATACGACATTGGAGACGAGATCGAGCTCTTGGTCGAGTTCTCGCAGAAGATGGTCGTTATCGGCACCCCTGAGATAGTACTTAACGTGGTTTCAAGTTCCGTTCGAACCGCTGTGTACAGAAGCGGCTCGGGCACGACAGTACTGCGCTTCGTCTACGTCCCAGTGTTCAACGACGACACACGCAACATCCCGCTCGACAACCGCGACAGAACGTCATTCATTCTGCGACCGCTACTGGCGGGTCGTGAAATCACGGTGACTCCGGCTCGAGTCCTGTGCGCATCTGAGACGCCGATCTTGGACGCCAACTTGGTGATGCCTCGACCGGGAGTGCCGCTGCAGGCGAACTCGGTGCGGAGTCTCGTGGGGAACAACAGGAAAATCTTTGTCCGCACCGACGGTTTTCGTGTCAAAGATGTCCGGACCGACGTGCTCAGTGGAGAGGTGTACTCGCCCGGCCAGAAGATCGTCGTGTCAGTCGTCTTCGCCGGCGCTGTTCACGTACAAGGGGCACCGAGGCTCAAGCTGAATGCAAATGTGCTCCCGCCAGTGTACGCTAGCTACACCCAAGGCTCCGGCTCAAGCGTATTGCAGTTTCAATACGTGGTCGCGAACGGAGACAGCTGCAGTATCCTTGACGTCGCGTCTCGGACAGCGCTGGAGCTCAATGGCGGCGTGATCACAGACGAGAAAGCAGTGTACGTCCCGCTTCGGCTAGGCGCAGCGTTTCAACCTGGGAGCTTGTCGTTCAACGGTCGGATCGAGATCTCCTCGACACCACCCACTGCGACGCGCGTGTACGCTGTGAACCCGAACGGCACGTACGGCGTCGGCGATGAGCTTCAAGTTGCAGTCGTTTTTTCAAGGAAGGTGACTTTCACCATCGGAGTCGTGACAGCTCCTCCAGCACCGTCGTTGGGGCTGCAAATGAACGCTGGAGTGCGGATAGCAGCCTACGCATCGGGGGACGGGAGCCGCACGCTGATATTCAAATACCGAGCCCAGAATGGCGACGCTACGTCGAAGCTGGAGTGCACATCACAGACCGCGGTCGCGGGGACGCTCTTTGCTTTGGCGACAACGTCGGTCCTTTCGGTGGACACTCAGTTACCACAACCGGGGGTAGCGGTGCTCAGTCTCTCGCGGCAGTCTGCGATACAAGTCGACTCGAGTCCGCCCAAAGTGCTTCGTGTCGCGGCTGTCGATCGAAACGGAACGTACGGGCTGTCCGACCTCCTACGCTTTCGCGTCTACTTCTCGTATCGAGTGGTGGTACCAGTTCCTGTCGCCGGTTGCGGGCTCGAACTCTCGCTCGGCAATCGGGCCGCGCGCGTCGCTGCCTACGCTAGCGGATCGTCGACCCAGGTGCTGGAGTTCGTGTACACGATATTGGCAGGTGACCGCGCGGGGGAGCTCGACTACACTGCACACGACAGTCTCAAGTGCACAGTTCTCCAGTATAGCGCTTTCCCGACGCTTGCAGCGTCTACCGATCTGCCTCTGCCGGGTTCCGAAAGAAGCCTCAGCGGCTCGAGCGATATTCGTGTTGATCCAAGCGCTCCCCGAATCACCTCTGTGTCCTCGCTGCTTGCGAACGGAGTCTACGGTGCTGGCCAGGTGGTCGACGTGACTATCTCGTTCTCTGAAACGATGCTCTTTGCGCGCGGCGAGCCACAGCTGCGGCTGTTGGTCGCCTCGACTCGCCGAACAGGCCCTGTCGTCGCTTCGTACACTGCTGGCGCTGGGACGAACACACTAGTGTTTCGGTTCACGACGCAGGACGGCGACATGGCGCTGCCGCTGGAATATGCCGGCATCGACGCGCTGTCGATGGACACGACGGACGGGAGGATCTTTGCTGCTGGTGGCGGGAGTCCGACTTTCCGGACGGCGTCCATGCGGCTTCCGCCTCCTACAGCGACCGGCAGTCTGAGCAACAACTGCGACATCCGGATCGACACGCTCGAGCCTCCGCGAGTGCTAGCTGTCACTAGCACGACGCCGGACGGGATCTACACGGTGGGCGACGTTCTGAGCGTGACCGTGAGCTTCTCGACACCCGTCGCTGTTACCGGAACGCCCCGACTGAGCTTGGAGACTGGCAATCTTCTTCCTGGATCAGCGGTGTTCGTGTCAGGAAGCGGGAGTGCGAGCCTCGCTTTTCAGTACGTCGTGCGAGCCGGCGATCACGTGGATCGGCTGGACTATACCCGATGCCCAGACACTGAGCGCAGAGCTCCTGTGCAGCGAGAGTGGAGCAAGCTCGTGATCTGCTCCAAGGAGGCAAATGCCCTCCAACTCGGTGCAGGAGGGGCCACCAAACGACTCGCTACGACGCCGAGCACTGACGCAGTGCTGGATCTCCCAGAAGTCAGTTCGTGGCCAAAGTTGCGGTTCCCCACCTCGCGTGACAACTACTTGTACGTTGACCAAGTGGATATGTCGACTGATATTCCGATCCCGGAGCGGCTGGTTCCTCCACCGGGAGTCGAACCAGTCAATCGACTCTTGCTCGCAAACCTGTCGCGCTTCGGCAGTATCGCGGTCGATGATCGCCCGTCGTTGTTGGTGACAGAGAGCGTGTGGCTCAACCCCGACCAGGTTTCCGTCGTGTACACGTCTACGAGTGTGGTTGTGCGGACGACCGGCGTGCCGAATGGCGCGTATGGGCCGTTTCCGAACATCTACAACCCGCACTCTGTGAAAGCTCAGAACCACGTGTTCACGTTCCCGCGACAGCCTATCGTCCACGCAAAAGCCACGGCGCTCGCAGTGGATACACCGGTGGGGGTGATGATCAATGGCGTCCCGTTCTTCGCGAGCTCATCAAGCGTGTACGGAAGCAATGTAATGGCGAGCTCGAGCCCTGCGCTGCATCTGATGGACAAGTGCAACGGGCTCGTCGACAGCGGCGGCGAGTACCGCTACTACGCGTCTCCAGACTGCCTGCTGCGCGAGCTGAAAGCGGATCAACAGAACAAGCCGTCGCCACTGATCGGGTTCGCGTTCGACGGCTTTCCGCTCTACGGGCCGCGCAACGAAGACGGCGCGCTCCCAAGTGACCTCGACGAGTGCAATGGCCGCGTCGGTCACGACGGAACGTACCGCTACCACGTGACTTTCGCGACCCCGTACTTAATCGGCTGCTTCCGTGGACTTCCGGGCACTGGAAGCACACAACCCGAGAGTCTGTACCGAAGTCTTAGCTACAGCAGCAATCTTCGCATCAACACCGAACCTCCGCGAGCTGTGCAGGTGTACACGAGCAAGGCTGCGAGCACGTTCGTCGCGGGAGAGACACTCGACATCGTTGTGCAGTGGTCGTGGCCGGTGAACGTGAACGTCGTGGGTGGGCAGCCCAGCGTCTTGGTGGCGAACGCAACGCAACCGGCGCGCTTCGATGCGTCAAGAAGCACTCCACTCACCTCTGTCTTCATCTACAAGGTGGAGAGCGACGTGGGGCTGTTCGCGTTTGACTACCGCTCGGCAGTGATGCTGAACGGCGCTACAATCCGCAGGCTCGCCGTGACGCCGACGCTGGACGCAGACTTGCGGCTTGTCAACGCCGAGACAATCCCACGCTTCGCGTCGAAGCACCAACTAGTGCGGAACGTAAAAGTGACGATGAGAGGGCTGTACCATCCCGAGGCGCGCGATCTCCAGGCCCGTTTGTTCCACGAGACGAAAAGCGCGGTCGTGTTCTCGAACTGCTGCCGAACGACAGACGCCTTCGGCCTCCCGGACGAAACACTTCGCGTCAACCGCGAGCAGCTGCAGGTGTTCCCAGAGAATCCTACGAGCGGCGTCGGGTTCGACTACGCATTTCAGGACCTCACTGGAGCGAAGAACCTCGCCACAGACGGCGGAGCGACAGCGCTTCAGAGCTCCACGAGTGCGTCGTGCTTTGCGTCGAAAGCCATCGACGGAAGCGTGGAAGGGTATGTGTCCGACCAGACCGTGGCACGAACCATGGCAAAGCCGAACAAAGCAGCTTGGTGGGAGCTGCGCTTAATCCAGAACACAGAGATCGGGACTGTGCGCGTGTGGCTCGCCCAAGAGGAGTTCCTCCCCGCGGTTGTGCAGACGCTGCACGTCAACTCGAACGACGCAGTGAGTAGCGTCGAGGGATCGTTCACACTCGTGTTCACGACTTCCGACGGCACACAGCTCGTCACGTCTCCGATTAACTACAATGCGGTCGCGATGATCGTCGACGAGGACCCCAAGATCGAAAATCGCGGCATCGGCAAAGCAGAGTCGATTCAAGCCAAGCTTTCTGCGCTTCCTGGTATGCCACGAGTCTTTGTCGCGCGCTCGCCGGTGGACGCCTCGCTGTCGCTGAACGGCGCGTTCGTTTGGTCAATCACGTTCCTCGACAATCCAAAGCTGTATAGTGGCGGCGTGCAGCCGCTACGCGTGGGTACGAATTTGGTGTGCGGCGGAACTGGCGTCGTCGAGCTAGCCTCTCCGAGTCCTGGTGACGACGTCGACCGATGGAACTACTTGGAGCGTGACGACCGCAAAGACAGCGTGCGCATCGGGAAGCTGTCGATGCTTCCGTTTTGGGTGATGCTTTTCGAGGATTCGTCCATGATGGACTTCGAGTCGTTCCAGGACGCCTACGACGCCGCGATCTGGAAAGAGAGAATCGACGCTGCTCCGAGACCAGTTGTGACAGTGAATCCGCCTCTCAACACCAAAGCGCGGTACATTCGTGTCGTCGTGGAGAACACAAACGCTTACCTCACGCTGGCCGAGGTGCAAGTGTACAAGGAACAGTCACACTCGCTTTCTCGTTACGAAGGAGGGACGCCGGTGGGAACAACGTGCCATCCGGGTGCGGAGCCTTGGTCGGCTGAGGAGCCGCTCGACACGGCATTTGGTTCAATGACGAGCGAAGGCACATGGACGCTAGCGATTCGAGATTCGTTCCGCAAGACGCAGACGCAGAACGGTGGGCGAAGTCGCCACGGCGAAGGGGGTATATCCGACTGGGTCCTTGCCATCACGGACATATCCGGCGCAACTCGCACGTACTTCATGGACATTCGAGCGCGTATCAAGTCGCTTCCGAGGCACGGAAAGCTGTATATTGGCGCTCAAGAGGCAGTAGCCGACGATCTGGATCGCGATGGCAACACCGCTGTCGACTCGCTCGAAGCGAGCGTGTACTTGTCTCGCTTTCTGCAGGCCTACGAAGCGCTTCCTGCGCTTTTGCAGAAGCGAGCTGTCCGAGGATTCCTCGAGTCCTACAGCGTGTTTGGTGGGATCGAGATCCTTCGAGACCCAAGCGAGCGAGCTAAGCTCCTGCCGATCGCGTGTGACTCTCGATGCCTGATCGACATCGGGTTAGACCCGTACTTCTACACAAACACGGAGACAGGCGACGTCGGCGCGAAGGGACTGACCATAGCCGGAGCTCGAACGATCAAGTACGTCCCAGACATCGGCTTTCGTGGGCATGACCATGTCACGTTTTCCGTGGCAGTCGGCACAAGCGAATGTGCAGTTCTCGGCTCTGTTGAGCTTGATGTGCGAGTGTGCGACGACGGGGCGTGCACTAAGGAGATGAAGTTCATGCGTCGCGAGCGGACAGCGGTTCGGTCGACAAGTGAGACGACTATTTAGGGACCGGTCGGTCCGTCGGTATCAGAGTATTTTGTTGGTGTAAGGGCGTGGTTGCCAGCAAATTTAATTGGAAATGACCCTGAAACAATCCAGGTGACCTCGCTCGTATTGGCTGATCCTTCCCTCACCCACAACCAGACAACAAACAGGATTGTTTGGTTTTATTCTATCCAGGCGGAGGACCTGGATTAATGAAAATGCACCAAGATAACTGACACAACTGATCATTACAACTCAACAGTTCGTCTCATTGAAACGCAATGGAGATCGCTCATGCCACCGTCCTGGCAGCCTGCTGCGCCGTTGTTACTGTATGCAACGCAGCGGCATACACAGAGCCCCGCCAAGCCAAAAAGAACCGTCTCAATGTGTAACCTGATCCTTTCGCGGGTCGCCCGCGCTTATTTGCTGATAGAGGTACGCCAATCGACTGAACGTCACGCCCAAGCGACGCGCTCGCGTCGCCACTCCTCCACCCCCCCCCTTCAGAACCCTCGCTCACCGTCAAGCCCTCTATGGACGGTTGCGGAAACATGTCGCCTGGCAAGGCGAGATGCTAGAGAAAAAAGCAGGCACAGCATGTGCTGCTACAATAATTGAGAGCCATTGTAGTCAGCACGAGCACAGTGTGAGCCAGCAAAACAAAATGGCAGCGATTCGCCTCACTCACCAGAGCAATGCGCGACTGTAGTGGTAAAGTGCGCGCGAGGCGGTAGACGCGCGTCGCGCAAGGGTCTGAGGTGAGCGAGCGAAAGCATGCACAACACGCGTCAGTACGATGAGAGAGAGCAGACCACACGCACCAGTCGCCTTGCCTGCTGTCCTGTCATTTGCCTGTGTCCATTTTTGACATCACACGCCTCAAAATCGATTGGATTCGTGGTAACCACAAATGTGTATCCAATTGGATAATATTTCGCGAATATCCGAGTGAATTGTCCTGGCAACCAGGCCCTAAATGACATCACTTTTTTCAGGATTCCGTCAGGGTATTCGAGGTCATTACTAGTTGGTCACCAAAACTCAGACAAAGTTACTAATTCGTTAACGTATCGAAACGATTTATTGCAGGAAATGGGACCCCTACGGAAAAGCACCAATACTTCATGGATTTTGCTTGAAAACCAACGAAATTGCTTGGAAACAAAGTTCAAATCAAGCTAATTACAGTATGGTACAAGAGAAGCTAAGCGCGCCTTGTTTGACAACATTGTGGGCAGCCAAACATTTACAATTTTTTTATGAAAATGAGCCATTACCTAGATTATTGCCAAACTCAACCATACAAAAATGTAGTACATTTTTCGTCACTAGTGCAGCTACGCATCAATGTTCTGTAAGTCTTCGCGCGTGAGGAGATGTCTGTTCGCGTCGAGAATCTTGCGTCGCTTGCAAGCTTTTCCAGACGACGCATGGATCGCCAAGATCTCTGTTTGCACGATATATATCTCTTAGAACCAGGTCGGCATCTCGACATCATTGTCACACCCGCCATCTTGAATGTGCTTGAGCCGAAGCTGCTGCTGAGGTAGAGATACTGGGTACTCCTTCCGAACGAGAGCGATTTTGGCGCCTGCAGCATACGCTCGCACCGCTGCATCCAGGTCCTCTGGTGCGTAGCGCCTCCGCCCTACCGACATCATGGCGGCCTTTGTGTTGTGTGTGTTCCTTGCGGAATTCGTGCTGGCTTCGAGGCGGCAATAAACAGAGCGAAATGGACGATCCACCAATCACAGTAGTTTCAGCGGTAATGCATGCAGTTCTCTGGAATTTTTACAGAGTTACTCCGAGATCTGACTTGGTCTACTTTTCTGAAAATATTTTCAGATTTTTGACCGTTCGGGCAACCTTCATGCGAACTTTTCCAGATATGTCGAGAACTTTTAATGATAAATCAGAAACTCAAAATAATTTCAGGTCGTCCCAAGAGGTCTAAGTCCGTCCTTGGGAGACATCTCCTAAAATCAATTTCGTGCGTGAAACATGCATGCCACATTCATAAATTCATATAGTAATCTGTCATAAATGGTACGTTTTTGGCGAAATTGTTGCGTTTTCTGGGATGGTAGACAATTCTCTCCCTTGTACAGAAATTTCTGTCCTCAGCAGACACGCCGAAATGTTCGGATTACATTTCCGACTACCCTTCTATTTGTCCTTGTGTTGGAAGATGCTGTGCTCTGCTGTCACCGAAAAACTACAAAAACGGAAAGCCTTTTGCATCATTATCTCCATGCAATAATTTTGACTGGCGTCGTCTTTTACCTACAACAGGACAGTGGTATGGCAACCATTTGGAAGGCGTTTATCGTCAATATATCATGTTACATCTCAAGGGTTAAATTCCAGAGCTTCACCAGGCATGGCACAGCACTGTTTGGTTGGTTAATGCGCGCTTTGGCAATTATCCCTGTAATCGGCAAAAAAACTGTTCCGATATGTTACCAAACATTGGGAAAAGTACTAAACAGTTACTAAACATATTTATTCTTACTAATCCAATACTTGTCCTCTTTTTACTTCGAAGTAGCTGGCTAAAAAACACTCAATGAAGGAGTTCAAAACAGAAGCTCATAGATCGTACTAGTAAATATATTCAGCTACGGCACTCTCGAGAGTCTTGACGTCTAGATTTTACTGCAGACGCATCACATTGTACCGGTGCAAAGATTGAGAGAGAGATTGGGATCGATAGCGTCTCACAGCTGACGCACTCGCCGCTGCCGTCGGTGTGGATGAGTGCGTGAACAGCGCGCCTTCGCGACGAACGCGATACTGCATCTCTGACACGCCACCCATGAGTAGCTGCCTGAACGGGCCATGAACGAACACCACGTGGTCAACCAGAAAAACCGTGTCACGTCCGGAGCGATATGGTCTTGGCTGAGTGGTATTACACACAACAACACTTATCCTCTGGGTCGAGTACCGAAGCGCTCCGGCGTAGATTGGGCTGGCGTTACTGCCTGCTCGCTCTACCGGCGTGGTGAGATGTGTCCTTGCGCGCTTGTGCGTGCTGACTTGGTTGATCAGAGATGCTTCGATCCGCTCGACCAGGTGGGGTGCAGGCGCGGCGATGTCTGCGGTCGCTCTGCAGGCACTTCGTGCCCTCTTTCCTCTTCTTGGCCTCTTGCACGCGGGCGGGACCCAAGGTGCCCCCGCTTTCGACCCCACGTCCTCGTCACAGGATCAGTCGATCCTCTTTGCCGTGGCGGGTTTTACGTGCCGTTCTTTCGGTGACGGGGTTGGTGGTGGTGAGTCGCGCGGGCATGGGAGCTTGAGCGCTTCGGGCGCGCGGCGATCAGACTCTCCGACCACTCTTTAGATCAAAGCAACAAGTGGACTGAATTCACCGTTAAGCATATCCCTAGTGAAAATCCCCATACCAAATCTCCTCCTGGTGCTGCCACGGTGTCCAACCATCTTGATGACGTCACCTCTCGACGATCTGGATTTTAATGACGCCATTTCCGTCTTCACACGTTGCAGATTTGCGTATTTAACCCCAAAAGTTTGCCCGTACTTCGCGAACCTGCAAAGATGCCGATCCGATAGTGATAAAACTCGTGAAATTGGCGCCCGCTTTACCACAACTGTGATGACCACGACGTCCTTGATGACGTACTCCACGGCTGTGATGAAGTAGCCGTTGCCGTGCTTCATCGCGGGTTGCAATCCCGCGACCTCTAAGACCCACCAGTCCCGAGGCTTCGTTGTGGTGGCACGACCTGCGGTAGCGTACCTTTCGCCAACCACAGTCATGGCACGCGTTCACCCAGTCGTTCACGGTCGAGCATATCCTTGGCTACCAGTAAAGTCGCTTGATCCTGGGAAGCGTCTGGGCCCGCACAAGTTGCCACTCCAGATGCTGTCGTGGCACTCTCGGGACCCGAGGCCATAGATAGGGTGGTAACACCACCTTCCACGTCTCTTACTGTAGAACCTAGGGCACGCCCTTGCGCTCCCTTGTCGTCATCTCACCACGCTCACCGGTCGATCTTGTCTTCGTTCGCAACGCGCTCCGATGCTAGTGCCGTTCGATGACTTGCTCAGTCATCGGTGCAGCCTCTTGGCCGACGGCCATGACGGATGCGTACGAGAGCGCATCGGGCACTACGTTCGTCTTGCCAGGTGCATATCTGATGCCGAAGTCGTCATCTCGGAGTAGCAACCCCCAGTGGTGGAGCCTTCCCTTTAGCTCTCTCGCCTGCATGAGCCACTTCAGCAACGCATGGTCGGTGGCAATATCGAACCGACAGCCGTACAGATACGCGCGGAAGTGCTAGATCGCCCAGACTACTGCAAGGCACTCGAGTTCGGTGATGCAGTTCTGTTGCTGTTGTTGGTTATTATCTTGCTTGCGTAGGCGACGGGCTGCATACCGTCAGTATTCTTTTGCGTCAGGCGAGCATCACAGCCAACCGCCGACGTGTCTATCGCCAACAGAATCGGCTTCGCAAAATCCGGGTACTCTAGGAGCGGCTTCTCCACTAGTGCACACCGGAGGTCCTCGAACGCGTTCCTCTGCTCGTCTCCCCACTCAACGTCACGTCCTTGTGTACCAAGCAAGTCATCGGCGCCGCGCGCGTACCAAAGTGCGGGATGAGCCCCTGGTATGACCCAGCCAAATAAAAAAGCACCTGACGACTCTCGCGTCGGTCGGCACTGGAAACTGCTCAAACATGCTCTTCGTGGACACGATAATGCCGTCTATTATCCTGGCCAAAAAAGCTCGGACGGAAACAAAATGATACGAGGCAATGCTCGACTTAAACCATCTTGCTCGCGCTCTTAGCCCTCTGGGAGATCTATGGTCGCGCATGTCTTATCGCAATACAGGGATCTTCCTGCCTCTCACTTGTGCTGGAGTCTGCGGTCCTTCTCACTTCTCAAAATGCCTTCCGGCAGCGCACTCTCGACGCGTGAAAGATATCTTGTCACTCAAGCGTACACAT
>JAASFJ010000229.1:0-31700 GCA_023333755.1 Globisporangium uncinulatum
GCGTGAGGGAGGGAGGGAGGGAGGGAGTGGCCTACATGCGGACGAGCGAGCGAGTAGGCGCTCGTAGAGGCTAGAGATAGACCGCAGTGAAGCGACTGCCAGCACACTCTTCTATTGCGATCGCAGCTCTCTGCCCAGTCACGTCGCACCCTCACTGCCCTCTTTTGGTCATCATACAGTGCTCCACGCCCTCATCCAAATAGATCTCGTCGCTCGTGCACGCGTAGCCGCAGCGCTCATAGAAACCCTTCTTGTCGTACTGGGCCGAGAGCGCGTAGAGCTCCGCTTCGTCTGCGACTGCGGCCTCGACCGCGCCCATGAGCGCCACGCCGTACTGCTTGCCGCGGCACTCGGCGAGCACAGCGACGCGGCCGATCTTCGCCTTCCGCTCGGCTGGGTACATGAGCACGCGCGCGACAGCCACGTACTTGTCCTGCTCGACGTCCTTGCCAATGAAGTGGTACGTTGAGCTCTTGGCGTCGTACTCGTCGACTTCAGCGTCGCCGTCGAAGCCCTGCTCTTCAATGAACACCCGCCAGCGGATCGCCTTGGCGATGTCGAGCTCCTCGGGAGTGGTCACGCGCTTCACGACGAGGGTCATCGGACGCAGCTGGACTGGCGACTTTGACTGGCTTGGCGGCTTTGAAAAGCAAAAGTGGCGAGGCCAGAAGAAAAGACGGTAGTACGGTATCTTGTACTTGGCATTTGTAAGGGCTCGGAGCCACTGACGTCGACGACCTCCTCATCCATTCACCGCGATGAGTGAGACGCGAGCCATCAGTTGGACGAACGAGCTCTCCTGATAACGATGCCCACAGTCCGCTTGAACGAGAGCTTGAGGCAGCACCAGGTGACGTATCTTCTGCGGCTTTCGACCGCGTTCAGAAGCGTTCAGAAGCGTTCAGAAGCCTTCTACTGAAGTATTGCAGACCTCGTGTTACGACGTCGCACTCTCTCTCTCACTCACTCGCCACTCGCTTCCTGTCGCCACGCGAGCAGCAAGCAGTTTTCAATGCTGTCGTCCTCCTCGCAGTAGTGTACGAGCTGCGTGCGCAGGTGGTGGCGCTCGAGGTAGTCGGCCCGCCCAGCGTCCAAGACGCGCTTGCACTTGCGGCCGAGGACGACCCGGTCCGCTTTGCTGGTAACGTGCGTAGACACCGAAGGGCACACGAACGCAGCGTTGGTCAGTGTGATGAAGAGCCAAGCCACCCACATCTCACACACGCGAAGCGTCTCCGAACAAGTGCACGCCACCTGATGCCGAGCGCGTGCTCCACAGCACCGCCGTCGAGTCCCATGCCGCACGTCGCCCACGACGTCATGCCCGTGAGGAGCGGGAAGTCGCGTGTGAGGAACCCGTGCGCCTCCAAGAACGCAGGGTTCACGTAGTCGGCCCACGTGCACACGTGGTGGCAGCAGAGCGCGACTGCGAGGCCTCGAAAGTCCGGGCTCGCTGAGACCGAGTCGCTACTACCAGCGTCAAAGCCGGGGCGAGGCAGCAGCGTCTGCGTGACTGCACGCAGCGACAAGTCAGTCGCGACGCCGCACAGGTGCTTCGACATGCACACGACGGGCTTGCCGACGACCTCACGCATCCCGCCCAAGTTGAGGTGCCGGATGTCGATCTTAGCACGCACGACAGTCGCGTCCGGGCAGCTGGCTTCAATGGACCGGTCCGCTTTCCCACGGGTGTGGGCGCGGTCGACGAGCACGTACACACTGTCGCGAAGGCTCTGCGCGAGTGCGAGCGAGAGCATCCCGCGACCAGCGCCGAGCTCCACAAACACAGACGACGCGTCGAGCAGCTGGACACGCGCGAGGTGCCCGAGGATCGACGCTTGCTGCTCAATGTGGCGCAACACGCTCTTTGCGGCACCAGCGGCCTTCTTCTCGGCGTACAGTGCGTCGCAGCACGCGTGCGAGAGCTTCTCGAGCGGGATTTCGCCGACGCAGCGTGCGTACGCGGCGTGGATGCGGCGCGAGAGGTCGGCAAAGTCGACTGCGAGCTACACCACGAGCCCATCAGCGGGTTAGAAGAGGTTGTCACACTCACCTACACGTCTGCTCGTTCGCTTGTTCGTTCGCGTCCGTACCAGTTTGTCGAGCAGGCCTCGCTCTTCTTGCACACTCAGCCCCGTGTGCGTCGCCCCTTCCGCCTCGTTCAGCTCGTCCTCGTGGTCATCGCTGTCTGCACCTGTCGATGGTGGCGCAGTAAACGGCTCGGAGCCAGAGCTCCCGCTCTCGCAGTGCGTGCCCGAGTTGATGTTCGCCACGTAGTATGGCAGTAGCGCCATCGCCGTTGCGTCCTTGGCTTTGTTGCACACGAGCACGTGCTTGTCGAGGTCGTAGGCGTACACAGTGTGGCGCTTGTCGACTGGACACGGGACGCGCTGGCGGAGGTCCGCCTTGTACCGACCGGCCGTGTTACTCGCGACTGCGGCGTCCGGCGGCAGGTGGTTCCCGCAGAAGAGCGCGCCGTGGATCCTAACGACCGAGAGTGGATCGTCAGCACTTCATAAACAATACACTGGTACTTGGTACCTACGCCACCATTCGCGAGCAATGGCTCGTTTAAAGCCATTGCTCGCAATTCCAGAGCGACGCCGTGTGGTGGCTCGTACCGCGCCATATTACAGAAGCGGTTCTTGCGCACAAGGCGGAACATGCAGCGCTCCCAGTCGCCGGACTGCACGGCCGCGTGCTTCAGCTTCTTACGCTGCTGCTTGAGCGCCAGATGGTCGCTCGCCAGGTCGGCAGCGGGGGCGGCCGCCAGCGCGCGCTTCCGCTCGCTGTCCATCATGCTGCCAGTCGCTGTCGCGAAATAATTGGATTTTTTTTTCATTTTGTCCTCCAATTTGAATTACCGGTACAATAATGGACGAGCGAGGGCTCAACCGAGAGCTCCAGGTGCGCTGCAGCGTTGCCGCCAGTACTCTGCGCTTTCGCTGCAGCCACATTCTGACGCGATTAGCTGCCTCGGGCTTGTAATGTGTGCGCAGGCGGAGGAGATCGAGGTGCTCCAGGTGCGTTGGTTTGCGCACTCCAGATGACTATTCTAGTAAGAAAAACCCTCACACTGGTACATTCCATGACCCGACAGTCCATCTACGCGAGCGACTTCCAGTTCAACGCCGCATTCGACGACGTTACTGGCGTACGGTGCTTCACAGTCGCCGTGCCGGGGCCGCACGCGATCCAGCTGCTCGTGCACCTGCCGCTGGGGTACCCGACTCAGGACGCGCCGATCGCCGAAGTCGACGAATCCCTCGGTCTCACGAACGCCCAGCGGACCCAGATCCTTCAGGACCTTGTCAGTAGACTGGCGTTTGTGTCGTGTTGGGAATGGGTTTTACACGAAACTCAACCGCACGTCTCCTCTTCTATGGTACTCCTGTTCGGTATTGGACCAGGACGCGGTCTTCCAGCGCTCGAACGGTCAAGTATGTCTCTACGAGTGGATCGAGAGCGTCCGGGAGCAGTACGCGAGCAGCGACGCCGACGTGGCTGCGCTCTCACTGGCCAATGCACCAGCTGAAACCGAACCCGAACCCGACGACGCGTCCATCGTGGTGTTCGCTACAGACTCCCAGACGCTCCGGCCGCGTGTGCGCACTGCACAAGCAGTGCGCGACCGTGTCCGCGAAGCTCAGCTCGCGCCGCTGATTGTCCACGGCGAGCCGTTCACGGACCGCAAGAGCACGTTCCAGGGCCACGCGTGTCCAGTGCGCAGTGTCGCAGACGTCCGAGCCTTCGTGGCGCTGCTACTGGACGACCGGAAGGTCGAGCGTGCGCTCCACAACATGCTCGCGTATCGACTTGTCGGGGACTTTGTCATAAAGGACAACGACGAGGACGGCGAAGACGGCGCAGGGAGCAAACTCGCGCACTTGCTCGAGCTCACCAAAGCCGAGAACGTCGCAGTCGTGGTCACTCGCTGGTTTGGCGGCGTGCTGCTCGGCCCCGACCGCTTCCGTCACATTAACACGGCGGCTCGGGACGTGCTCGAGGCCGGCGGCTTCGTCACGGCGGCGCAGAGCCAGCGGAAGCGAGGCAAGAAGATGACGGCGCTGTAGGAGGGAGGGGCGATAGTGAGCATTGGCCATCCGTTGGTGCTCAGAGAGAGAGAGAGAGAGAGTGGTGATCTTGAATCTCGATGTCATCATCTGAGAGACTTCGCGAGCCGGAGCTGAGAGACTTTTGCCTCCAAAAGTCTCTCATATTTGTCGGCCGATCTCTGTACGTGACGTTGATGTTGGCCACGGTACTCCTCGGTGCCTCCTGTCGTAACTGTCGGTGAGCCATGGTCTTCAGTCTTTAGCTGCCCACCATTCGCTTCGCACCATCAAGCGACCGGCCAATTGCTGGCCAGGCTCACGCTAGAGGGCACGAAGCCATGCACCAGTCCTTTCAAGACCTCCCCAATCCATGGTTCTCAGGCTCGTGAGTCGTCAATTGAGTTGACGAGCAGCCATCTTCGGCATCGCACCGTCACATTTTCCAACGGACGTGACTTTTGCAATAGGAGCATTTACTGCACGCAACGGATGGCCATCAACGTCAATTGCTCGCCTTCCATCATGTACTTGTACCGCTCTTCATCATTTTTAAAGATAGTGTACATTAGCTAGTAGAATAGGCCGAGCGGGAGTGAACCGCTCTTCATCATGGCCGTCACACACACGCGCGAGTCGCGTGGATGGATGGATGGTCTCCCACTTGATCGTGGTTCCTCGTCCTCGATGCCGCCATGTACCGTGCACGACACAATAGTATTCCATACTCGCACACCTGTTGCTGTGAACGAAGATCACTCACTTCGGTCATTCTGAAATTCGCGCTCTCTCAAGCACACTCGTCCGCGTCCTCCGCCACTCGTCCGTCGCTCGCCGACCACACGCACGTCTCCATGTTCACCACGACATCCGCACTCCGCCGTGCGACTGCAATGGCCACCGGCTGCGGCCGCGTGCGCTGCATCACCTCGACCGCGACGCGCGCATGGAGCGAAGTTCGTCCGCAGGTCCACGCTGGCGGCCTCGTGAACAAGCACCTCCAGCTGCCGCAGACCGTCGCGGTGATCGGCGCTCCAATGACCCGTGCGTCATTCTCCTTGAAAGCTCCTGGCGTTGCGATTGTCACGCCGCCCGCCTCTGACTGGCAGTGTACTGCTGTTGATACGTGACGACAATGACGCAAAGACGGACAGCCACTGCTCGGCACGGACACGGGCCCCGATCTCCTCCGCGAAGCTGGTGCGTCCTTCTGTTGAGTGTCGTGTGTATGGAATCGAAAAGGACGCGGAAGTGCATGCTCACTCACAAGCGACGTTGGCTCCACAGGTCTCCACAAGGCGCTCGTGGACCTCGGCTGGTCCGTGGAAGAGACGGGCAACCTCGTCTTCGAGCCACCGTCACGGAGCGACCCAGTGCTGGACCGCCGCTACGGCCTCGCCAAGCACAGCTTTGCAGGTGCGTCACAACCACCATCACTCTCCGTGTGTGTTAGAAGACGCCCGTTACGCACAGGTTATCTCACTACTGTACTGCTCTCTCGTTCTCTCGGTGTGTAGTGGGCAACGGTCTGCGCCAGATCAAGGAGATCTACGAGCAGAAGGCGCGGGAAGGCAAGTTCTGCCTTGTGCTCGGCGGCGACCACACGATCGGCGCTGGCTCCCTTGCTGGCCTGCTCTCTGTGCACCCGGACGCCGGTGTGATCTGGGTCGACGCGCACGCCGACATCAACACGCCGGCCGTCTCGGGCTCGGGCAACATGCACGGCATGCCCATCTCGTTCGTCATGAACGGCCTCGTCGACACGGCCCAGATCCCAGGTCTCGAGTGGCTCGCTGGTGGCCCAACCATGAAGCCCGAGCAGCTCGTGTACATTGGGCTCCGGGACGTGGACGCCCCCGAGCGCCAGCTCATCCGCGACCTGGGGATCAAGGCGTTCACGATGCAGGAAGTGGACCGGTTCGGCATTGGCAAGACCATGGAGATGGCGCTTGACCACCTGTGTGCAAAACAGGCGCGTCCGCTGCACATGAGCTACGACATTGACGCTGTGGACCCGCTGCTCGCACCGTCCACTGGCACGAAAGTCCGGGGTGGGCTCACGTGGCGCGAGGCCCACTACGTCGCTGAGGCGGCAGCTGAGACGAACCTGCTCTGCGGGCTCGACATGGTCGAAGTGAACCCGACGCTCTCGCCTGGCTCGGGCGCCCAGCTCACGGTCGACATGGCGCTGCTGCTCATCTCGTCTGCGCTCGGGAACCGCATCATCTGATGTCGGAGCGGTTAGTCTGAATCTGAGTCTGAGTCGGGAGTCAGCGGTTTTAACGACCTTGTTTTGGCAATAGAACCACTAATTCACGAGGTAATTGCACCATAATTCTTACCCGGCGCACCACCAATATCAATACCGGTACCGTAAAATGTGTGTCTTTGACAACATCAATGTGCTGAGGATTGTAGCTACTAACATAAAGTAGCTTGTGACACATATAATCTCCTACCAAATGACCACTCAGGCTTTGGTCAAAAATAGACTACAAATTCTTTTAAATTCTTGTCACAAGTGGGTAAAAAATGGTTGAAGTGGAATATACAGCATCTATTGGCTAATATTACCCTCCGAGCGACTTTTCATTGGCAAATATAATTATCCCGATTGGAATTGCATGTGCAGCCAAAAGTCGCTTGTGAGATACAGTAGCCAGTACCAATTCGACCCCAAAGACATACATTTTACGGTACCGTATTGATATGAATCAAAGACAGATCGATGCCGTGGACCGCGAACAACAACCAGGCGGGCGAGATCCGCGCGCCCGCGACGGCGGCGGCTTTACGCCAGCAGCAGCAGCAACGAGCGACCGCCGAGCGCACGTACGCGCAGCAGCTTTGCGTCGTGGCGCTGGAGGAGCTGGCAGCGGTGGACGCTGCGGCGCTTCACCACTGCGCACTGGTCCACCCCCTCGACTTCCCACCACCCGCACCAGGCGCTGCTGCGTCCAGTCCTAGCGACCGCGACAGCACCGACCGCGTCGAGTTCCTCTTTCCGCGACTACACGCGCAGTTTGTCATCGCGGTCCGTGCCCACGCAGCAGTGGCGCGCGGCCACATTGCGCTCGCTCAAGCGCACCTCGCGAACCTCGAGCTGTGCGTCGGGCAGCTGGAGTGCTGGTCGCTCTTCCAGGACCGCGTGGCGCCCATCGCAGCTCTTGCCATCGAAATCCGCCCGCTCCAACCGCCACACGAGCGTGTTGAGACAGACGCTGAAGCGTTCGCAAGTGCGTTTGCTACAAGTCTCCAGCAGCGCGTCCTCACTGAGAACGAGCGCGTCGTGACGCGATTCCAAGCCGACAACCGCGACTACTTTGTGCGCGTGCTCGCAGTCGACGCAGAAGACGCGCTCGAGACGGACTTTACCATGCCGGACGCGTTCCGTGGCAGTGTCGACGCTGCGACGCGCGTGTTTGTGTCAGCTGACGCTGCCGACAGTGACGCGCACTTTACGCTCACGAACGCAGCTGACGCCGGTGCGTTCGACCGCCACTGTGCGTCGCTGCCGCGTGGGGACGTCGTGACTGTCGTTACGAACGACGACGAAGCGTTTCCCGTGAAGAAGAAGCTCCTCTTCCCGTGCATTGCGCTCTCGTCCGCTGTGCTCGCAGGCCAGGGCGTCCACCGCAACGCGTCCTCGACCGTCGCTGTCGAAGTCGACTGCTTGACGTTCGACCGTGTGTTGCTGTACCTCGAGCACGAAGCACGGAGCGAACCGGACGTGGCGTTCGCATTCGACCCGGCCCACACGGAGGAGCTGCTCACGGCCGCGACGACGCTCGGCTGCAGTGGACTCCAAGACGTGTGTCGACAACGGCTCGGCGAGTTCGCTACCCGCGTACGGACTGACGCGATCCGATGGGACGAGGTCGTGCGGCGCAACCACAGCGGCGACGTCTGGCTCGTCATGGACGGCATGGTCTTTGACGTCACGCGGTGGCTCCCGGAGCACCCAGGAGGGTCCGTCATCATCCCCGAGCAGGCCGTGAACGTCGACTGCACCGTCATGTTTGAGATCTACCACTCGAGCCGCCAGTCGTTCCGGTACCTCAAGCAGTTCTACATTGGCGAGATCGAACAAGCCGACCTGGCGCTCGTGCCGAGCTCGAGTGCGTCGCCGTCCCCAGCATTCATTGAAGAGCTCAAACAGGTTCGTTCGGACAGTGGAAGAGTGTGTCTCGCCATGTTGGAAGCTGTTGGACCCGTTCTCATTCCTCTTGAGGATGGCTCTCTGTGTGTGGTTCCAGTACACAACGTGGCGCGTCACACCGCTGGTCACTACGTACAAGAGCTTCTAATGCAGCAGCAGCGGCCACTGAGTGGTTGTGTTCCCTGACCTCCTTACCACCGTGCTGCTTCATGGTGACGCGCCTGTGAACTACACGAGCGGGCAATTCCGGATGCTCCCGTCGCACTCTGGAGTCGGCTCGCGACTGACGGACTCGCCTGCACAGCAGAAGCCCGGCAGGCACGGCCAACACCGGATCCCGTTCTTCGAGAACGTGCCTGCTGGGCACGGCGTCTGGGTGACGGACGTGGACCCAGCAGCGCAGACAAACCGCCCTCGGCACTTTCCTGAGCACGCGGGTGTCGACAGCCCCGTCGTGCTGCCGTACGTGCCAGCTGCACACAGCGTCGCGACGCCGTTCGTACAGTAGCTACCGGTTGGACACGGCAGCGGCGTCGCAGACGTGGACCCGGCACCGCAGAGGAAGCCGCCAGTGCACGTCCCAGAGCACAACGGCGTCGACAGGCCTGTCGTGCTCCCGTACGTGCCGCCTGGGCACAGAGTCGCGATGCCGCCGACACAGTAGCTGCCGGCTGGACACACGACCTGGTCCACTCGCCTGTCGGTGGCCACAGCCACTATTGTGTAGAACCCTAGAGACACGGGCGTTGGCCACACGGAGCCCTGGCGACAGAACTCGTACTTAGCTGAGCATGGGTGCGCTACCGGGTCCACGGCCCCAACGGGACTGTCACGTGGTGCACGCACCAGCAGCCGAGTAAGTACGGACGAAGGAAGCAGATTCGAACCCCCACACACAAACGTAGTACCACACGAACCAGAAGTACCCAGCCGGACACGGCGCAGTGCACGCTTCGCTTGCGAGTCCGAGCGTCGAGCCATAGACACCCGCGGGACAGAGCCGCTTGACGCCACCGACGCAGTACGCTCCTTTCTCGCACACTTGCTGCGCCGAGCGGCGTGTCTGGTTCGCAGTCGCGAGCACGTTGCCGTCGAGGTAGGCGCTCGAGATGTCGCCCGCTGTCGTCGTGATGGGCGTCCACGTTGTGTAGAAGCCGCTGGCGACGGCTGTCGGTGTCGACGACCCGACGGAACAGAACACATCGGCAAAGCCGCACGGGACTGGCTGAGCTGACGCCAGTGGACAGTAGTACCCGGCCGGACATGGCGATGGCGCGCACACGGTCAAGAATGGCGCTGTCGTGCCGACTTGCGTGCACTGTGTCGAGCACGCGGCCGTCGTGAGCCCGCGTGCGTTGCCGAGAGTGCCTGCTGGGCAAGGTAACGGTGTCATAGTGCCGATAAGGCTTTGAACGCGTAGACAGAGCGAGTGAGTCCGTTGGTAGGAAGCGATGTGAGACGCCGCCGTCTCAACCTGTCAGCTACCGAGGGTGACGTACCAGTAGTAGCCAGCGGGACAGAGTCCGGTGCACGCTGCGTCTGTGAGACCGAACGCGTCGCCGAAGCTGCCGGGTGGACACG
The DNA here is from genome assembly GCA_023333755.1 of Globisporangium uncinulatum. Lineage (NCBI taxonomy): Eukaryota > Oomycota > Peronosporomycetes > Pythiales > Pythiaceae > Globisporangium > Globisporangium uncinulatum. The sequence goes on from JAASFJ010000229.1 coordinate 9,793, forward strand.
GGATCGGGTGCGGCGTCGCCAGTGGACAGTAGAACCCGAGCGGACAGGCGCTGGTGCACGACGCGGTTTGGAGACCGTACACCTCGCCGTAGAGACCTGCGGGACACGGGTACCGGATGCCCAGTGAGCAGTAGTAGCCCGGCTCGCACTTGGTCTGCGCGTCGGCAGCGTTCCTGTTGGTCTGTCGGCTGCTCGACAGTGGCGGTTCAAAGTCAGGATCTGTCGGCGATAAGGTCGTGTAATATCCGTCCGTGACCGACAGCCGTGTTGCGGATCCCGGCGGGCAGTAGTAGATCGAGCGGCCACAGACGCGCTGCCTCGCACTCGCCGAGCCTTCGGGACAGAAGTGTCCACCAGCGCACAGCCCGGAACAGAGTGGCGTCGTTAAGTCAGTTCGGTCACCGTAGGTTCCTCCAGGGCAGAGCGAGCACTTGACGCCATCAAAGAACGCTCCGGGGTCGCACTCGAGCGCGTCGGTCGTGATGGTAATCAGAGCGAAGCTCAAGGCCAAGCTCGCTGCCTGTGCCATGAGCGTCGTTTGGCTTGGCGTTTCGCCAGATGAGCGAGCAGTCGGGAGTTCACGAGGATGTTGGGTCACGAGCAGGAGCAGGAGCTGGGATCGGTTGAGATCGTGACCATGTGAAGGCACGCGCAGAGCCTCCTCAAGTGCACGCTAAAGCGCAGCCGTGGCACTCGCTACCGCTCGCGTCTTCACTCACAGTAACATCCAGTGATCTCGACAGGCGCGAGACCTTGATAGCGAATACTGAGCTGGGAGGCAGAAGGACCACATAGCACTCTGCAACGCTCAACACGTACCGCCTTACAACAAAACCATTGAACAGCAGTCACAACGACCACGACGGCGCAACTCCAGCAGCGCATGTCACGACCGTTGCCTTGGGTCGTGGTTGCGACCGGCAGCGGATATCGCGACAACAAGAAGCACCCAGTCGACCTGTCACGCGTCAAGAACACCAACTCAGTCGCCGTCCTGCGCTGCCGCTGCACGAACAAGCGCGTTGACCACGACCCGGGAAGCCAGTGATTCCGCTGCACGAAGCCCAATTGCAGCTGCTCCGCGCTCAACAGGTACGAAGCGCGTTCCGTGCTCCACTCCACACTCGTACACCCGTGCGACCGACCGACAGAGGAACCGAGTGGGGGCTAGGTACTCTTGGTTCGTGCAGTCCGTGGATCTGCACAGCGACCACACGTGAGCCGAGCACCAGCAAGAGATCGTGGATAAGAGTGTTACAAGCGCCCAAGATCTTCCAAGAGCAGGACCGTGTCCACGAGATCAACAGCGTTAGCGAACACATCTGGTCACTGAGTCGCTCGCGGTCGGCTCCGTCCAACACTCGGACTGAGTTCTTAAGCCTGAAAGCTGAACACTGACACCAGTCCTCCGGCCCATAGTCAGCGCTTTCTACTTGCGCTCGGAGACTAATGGGTTTGTAATCGCTGCTGGTGGATGGTGTTGATGTTCTCGTACTGGTAAATGAGCTTCGCAATCGAGAGCCACTCCGGTACTTGAAGCGCTTGAAAGGATCGGAATCAACGACCACCTGTCGAAAGAGTGTGTGGATGGATACTGACGTGGGCAGTGATGACCAGCGCACGGTCGCCGCCCTCTGTAAACCTATTGAGTGTGAGTGGTTGTGTCGAAGACAAGCGAGCGTCCGAGCGAGCGAGCGAGCACTCGATCGAGCGAGAGAGAGTGAGAGAGCGAGCACGTCGAAGCTGGCAATATGAAAATATTCGGGCCATTATTGATTGTTTGTATGTAGTGCAATGTATTCAGAATGACGAAACCGGACATTTCAAATGTGTGATGCTGCCAGTGACACACCTCGTGTTCAGCTTAGCTAACGCTCGTTCGTCCGCCCCTCAACCTCAATGGCCTCCGTCCTAACAATAGACTGGCGCAGTCCGCGATTGACGCACTCGACGCCACCAGCAGCCAGGAGGTGATTTTTAGCCCCCACGCCAGCTGCAGATATAAACTTGGAGGCGGCCCAAAGAAGATCGGATCGATCATCTCTGCGGAGATCACAACGCGTGACACGTACGACTGCCATTCACCAACACGCCAATCCTTCAGCAACAGCATCGCCATCACACAACCACAAGCACTCATGGCAACCGCACACACAATGAGCTGCTGGGTGAGCGAGCACTCGGTGCGCGTGCCTTCATTCCACAACACGGGCGGCAAGATGTTCTTTGCGATCGAGCTGACGAAACGAGTGGTCGCAAGCTCGCCAAGCGCGCAGCTCTCACGCAGCTCTTTCCAGTCGAGCAGCGGCGACCGCCACTTTATCACGTACCGCTCGTACTCGCAGTTCCGCGCACTCTGGAAGACACTGGCGGGGCAGACGACGCGACGCTCAGACGACGACGACACCTCACGACCGCCGCAAGCCGACAATGTGCTGCGGCGCTTGCAGTCGCGCTTGGCAGCACGCCACACAGGGAACCACGGCGTCTGCGTGTGCGGCGGCAGCCAGTGCAGCTTCCACACCATCCAGCCGATCATGCGCGTGTTCCCGTTCCCGTCCCGCCGCCTGCGCGACTCACACCTGTCCGTCACTGGACGCACAGAGAGCGCGTTGAGCGCACGACGAGCCGCGCTCGAGCGCTTCCTCCGCGAAGTCCACGGCTTCTTTGCGACGTTCTCAAACACGCTGCTCCGAGCCAAGCTCCAGGGCGGCTCGTGCTCCGTCGTCGGTGCGTTCGCGCGCTTCCTCCAGGCTGACGTCCACTTCCCGCTCGCCATGACCGGTACGCTCCGGCAGCCGCTGGCGCTCCAGGGCTGGCGCCAGCAGTGCGCCGAGCGCATGCTCATGACTGACGAAAGCGACGAACTCAGTGGCGACCGGACGACACTCGCGCAAGCAAAGGCGGAGCAGCGGTCGTCCGTGCTGCTGCCCGAGCTCCAAGTGAAGCCTGTGAAGGTGGCGACTGTGCACACGTTCATGGAGGAGTTCTGCGAACACGTCTTGAGCCAGTACGCGCACGACATTGCGGAACTCGCTGACCCAGCACTCACTACAGTGCGCAAGTGGGAGATCTGCTTGTACGTCGCGTGTCGCATCGGCCACACGTACGCTGCCCAGCTCATTCTGTTCAACTACGCAGACGCGAACGCGGGCATGGCTGACGGTTCGACGTGTCTCCACATTGCAGCGCGCATGGGCCACGCGGACATTGTCGAGCTGCTGCTGGACGACGGTGCAAGCGTGAACCGCGCGAACGCTGCTGGTGTCACGCCGCTCATTGCTGCTTGCCGTAATGGCTGCGTAGACGTCGCGAAGCTGCTGCTGCGCTTTGGTGCAGCTATCGACGCGTGCAGTGCGCGTGGGACGTACCCACTGCACGCAGCGATCGTGTCGCAGAACGTCGAGATTGTCCAGCTGCTGGTCGAGAGCGGTGCAGACGTGAACGCTGTGACTGCGAGTGGGATCACGCCGCTGCACTTTGCTGCGAAGCTTGGCGCGCTCGAGATCTCGGAGTTTCTCCTGCAGCACCACGCGGACGTGGCGCGTCGGACGAAGAATGACAGCGACGCCATGATGATTGCGTCCGCGAACGGCCACACGCCGATCTGCGAGCTCCTGCAGCGGTTCCTGCCTGAAGAGATGCGGCACCGACGCTCGAGCGCAGCTGTCGTGTCGGTTGGGGGCGCTCTGTCGGACGACGCGAAGCCACGCACTCGTTCACGGCAAGGCAGCAAGGCGGGCGAGATGGTGCGTCTGCACTCGCAGCGGCTCACGGCACGGCAGTGCGCGTGAGCTGGCTGCCCCATAATATTTAGCGCTCATAGAGAGAGAGAGAGACGGTATCCAGATTCACCCACGATACGAGGACGGTCCTAGACAGCATCCCTGCGGAGCTCGAAGAGAAGAGCTCTGGACATGCCACCCCCAGTCAACCAACTACAGTATTTATCAACCTACCTCCTACGTTTCAACTCCTGTGTGTGCTTCATCCGATCTCTCTCTTCGACTGACGTGAACTCCAGTTCAGTTCAGTTCACTGACACTCGCTGACCAAGGCACGAACACGCACTACACAGCCAAACGAAGGTGTGGACGTCGATCCGGAGACTCGCTCCAATTTTACAAGATGCCTGTTCAGCACCAGCTCCAGTCCTGTTGAATATCAATGCCATTCATTCAATGGAGACCTCGTCCTCCTCGTTTTCTTCACTACCATCAACTCGAGGCACGTCCTCCTTCGTTGAAAGTTCCCCATTTCGGATTTATCTTTCAATATCGAGCTGCACCGATGCTCCCGACGTCGGCGGCTCCGCGAAGCCCCAGCGGGCGACGCGCGGCGCCGCCTCTGCGCTGGCGCTCGGCTGCTCTAGTGCTCGTAGCGCTCGTGCTTGGGTTCTTCGTATGGGCCCAGTACACCGTCCTGTCGTCGAACCTCACGGCGCTCGCGCGGCCAGCAGTGCTCGCGAGTCCGCGCGTCAGCAGCAGCTCCACCCGTCCGCTCAAGACGCGCCAAGCGAAGCACGAGAAGCAGCACGACGAGCGCTTGCGCCATAAGAAATCAACGCCTCCACGCGACGACTCAAACATCTTTAGCTTTGGGGAGCTGGGTGACGAAGGAGCGTTAGGAAAGCGACAGCGGACGACGCTGCCGCCAGTAGTGTACACGCCACGGCCCTCAGAAGCTCCAGCGGTGGCAGTTAGCGCGTCAGAGCAGGTAAAGCGCCAAGCTGCAGTCGTGGACGCTATGCGCTTTGCGTGGAAGGGCTACGAGCAGCACGCGTTCGGCGCTGACGAAGTGGACCCCAAGTACGGTCTGCGCAGAGAGGACGTGTGGGGCGGCATGGCGGTCTCGCTGGTCGACGGCATGGACACACTCTGGGTCATGGGCCTCCGCGACGAGTTCGCGCGTGCAAGAGAGTACGTTGCTACGCAGCTGCGGTTCGACCACATCGGGAAGGACGGCGACAACATCTCGGTGTTTGAGACCATCATTCGCGAAGTCGGCGGTCTCCTCAGTGCCTTTGCGCTCTCGAGCGACGACGTGTTCAAGCGAAAGGCGGTGGAGCTCATGGACCTGCTCGAGCCAGCGTTCAGTGAAGACGAAGGCGTGTTCTACACGCTCTTTAACCCGCACACAAAGGAGCGCTCGTTCGCGTCCTGGGCGGGCTACAGGCGAGGAGCGCGTGGGGATGAGTGGTGGGGACGGACAATAAGGTTATGGGGTGCGCTAGGCTCACAACTGGCTCTGTCGTGTGGTTGATCATACTATAGAGCGCACATTGCCGACGTCGGGACGCTGCAGCTCGAGATGCGGTACTTGTCAGACATAACTGGCGACCCAAAGTACGCCACCATGGTGCGTTCGGATCGCATTGTACCGGTATTCGGGTATGTACCTACAGTACTGGTTGTCCCCACCACCCGACTGACTCACTGGCGTCAATTAATGTCCAGGGCGACGCGTTCTACGCGATCCTCCAGCGCGAAGGCTCGTTCAACCACACGGGGCTCTTCCCCGTCCACTTTGACGCGACGCTCGGCACGTTCCACACGTACTCGAGCATCACATTCGGCGCTCTCGGGGACTCGTTCTACGAGTACCTGCTCAAAGTGCACATCTACAGCGGCCAGCGACGCGAAGACGCGTACTTGCGCGCACTGTACGACGACGCAGTCGCGGGCCTCGAAGCGCATTTGCTCCAGTACTCGGCCGAGGACGACCTGTTCTACCTCCAGGAGCTGAGTCTCCCGTCCATGTCGGGCATGACTCGCATGGACCACCTGCTCTGTTTCGTCCCAGGTATGCTCGCACTCGGGACGCTCTTTGAAACTGAAGACGCGACCAAGAACGCGCGCCACCTTGCGCTCGCCGAGAAGCTCATGCAGACGTGCTACGAGATGTACCGGCGGCAGCCGACTGGCCTCGCGCCGGACATTGTCGTGTTCCCGCACATGCTCGTCCGAGACGCCAAGTACAAGCTGCGGCCGGAGGCGGTCGAGAGCCTCTTCTACCTCTTCCGGGTCACGAAAGACGTGCGGTACCGCAACTACGGCTGGGCGATTTTTGAAGCGATCGAAGCGCACGCGAAGCTCAAGTTTGGCTACGGCGCGATCCAGGACGTGCGCGAACTGCCTGCGCGCAAAGACAACAAGATGGAGAGCTTCTTCCTCGCCGAGACGCTTAAGTACCACTACCTGCTCCAGTCGCCCGACGACGTCCTCCCGCTCGACGAGTTTGTCTTCAACACCGAGGCCCATCCACTGCCCATCCGGAAGCGCGCAGCGACACCAGCGAAGGAACACGAATAGAGAGACTGTGAGTGCACTCGGGTGCGGTACCGTAGGAGTGGGAGTGAGCATTGGTGGAACCCAAGAAGTGGCTGCTGCTGATTGGCTGACTGGCACCTGGACTCTTCCCCACCCACGAGCAGCCGAGTACGAAACCTCGGCCCATGAGGACGATCGATCTCTACGGCGCTTTGCTGTCCTTCTTGTCCTTGGCCTTGTCGCCCGCAGCCGCTGCCGGTGTGGGGGCAGCAGGCGTTGTCGCTCCTGGCGCCGCTGCGTCCTTCTTGTCCGCAAAGCCCAGCTCCTCCTGCTCCTTGTACTTGATCTTGTTGTTCACGAGGTTGTGCAACGCGATCGTGCACCGAATGAGCGACGAGAGGTAGATGACCTGTCGAGTATACAGTACGAGCGAGCGATTGCGTGAGTATACACGGATTATACACATCGTATGTATACAGTCCACGCATCACGTACAAAGTGCATGTCGTTCGTCTTGACAAACATCGAGCGCACGAGCGAGTCGACGTTGAGGTTCGGGAGGAGGTTGAAGATCGTCTGCATATTGTAGATGATCTGGTGGTTCGGCGGCAGTCGACCCGCGACCACGTTCTCCAAGTACGTCTTCATCTCTTCAAGGCGTTCCTTGAGCCCAGCGAGCGCTGTCATCTTGTGCTTCACGTGGCCCGCGAGCGAACTCACAGACGGGTCGTTGATGTCGCGCAGCAGGTGTTCGACGCCCACCTCTTCGGCCTCGTACGCGCCGATCGTCGACTTGATGTGCTTGAACGTGCGCTTGATGGCTTTACCGTCCTGCATACACCCGATATCAGCTCACTTGCATTTCGCACCCACCAGCACTATACACTATACACGATACACTATACACCACCGCACCTCCTCGACCTCCTCGACCGAGCCGTACGCAGTCGTCGGCAGCCCCTCCACGTCCGGACGCACGTCGCAGATCACGAGCACTGGGTTCGGGCAGTAGCGTCGGAAGAGATCGTCGATCTCCAAGTCGGGCTTGCGGATGCGCGGGCCCGTGCTGTAGAAGCCGACAATGCGCTCTTTGGCTGTGAGGTTGTCCGGTTAGTTAGTTCGATCGTCCCCACTATACACGGTATGTAGTACCCCATACAAACGTGACGAACCGCACCGTTGATCTTCTTAAACATGTGGTACATGCTTTCGAGGAAGTCGTGGTCGAGGTACCAGATTCCTGGGTTGCGCAAGTCCTCGTCAAACGGCACTGCGAACGAGTTGGTGACATCGCATTTGCCCTGGAACGTGGAGCCGAGCAGCACACCCACGACGCGCTTGCTCGTGTCGCGCGCCACGCGGTTGTAGTGGTCCACGATGCTCAGCAGCACGAGCGGGTGCGTCACCACCTCCTCTGGCAGCTTCACGTCCGTCACGCGCGCTGTCGCTGTTGTCGTCGTCGTCGTCGTCGTCGTCGTCGCCATCGCTCACGAGTTGCTATTGGAGCTTTTTCGACAGTGAAGTGCACAATCCTCCCTTTTGGATCGCAAAAGTAGCAATAACAAAAGTAAACCTCTTTGGCGAATTAAGTTCGTTTCGTTATCGGTTTTTGTCGGTACTCGAACTTTGGAGAATACAATGATCATTATAGATTCTTCGGTTTGGAAACTCGCACCGAATTCCACTAATTCAGTACATCTTACACACTCTCGGCTCGGCCACCTGTTATTGATTTGATGTTTGTATCTAGCCGAGTAATAAGCTGTTTCCAGCTTATTGTCCAAGCCGACATCGGTTCGGACAATGTTTTAACTTGATGTTTGTAAATTTTGGTATGGTGTTAGAATAATAGAGACTTATTGTCCAAGCCAAGCATGTATAGTATACAGTATAGATATACTATATGTATACATCCATCTATCTACAACGTATATTACTTTGTATACAACTAGAGTACTGGTACTAGGTGAGATCTCTCTTTTGGAAGAGATCTCTACGAAGTGAAAGGTGCTCTGATCACACACCACCAGAAACCGCGAGGTGGCCGCTGCTGCTTGACCCCGCCACGCGCTTCTTCGCGACGATCTTGCTGCGACTGGAAGCTTTTACAGACTCCCGCGTCTCTGGGTCGTCGCCAACCTCGCCACCCTCTTGGTCCTCGTCCGCGTCCGCGTCTGAAGATCCCCGCACAGGCAGCAATGGCTGGACTCCAAGCAGATTTCCAGCCAAACCAGCGTACGTATTGGACGCGATGGAGCCGCGATCAAAACTCCGGTCGCGCCTGTCAATGGTAACATTCATCGACGGCTTCTTCGTCCGGGCCTTCTTGGCCTGCGCGTCGTCGCTCTTCGTCCTTCTCCGCATCGTCTTCAGCGGTGAATTATTTTGTTTCTAGGTTCATATTACACACAGTGTTGTATGAGTGAATGAGAAGTGTCGATGTCCCAACCAACCAACTCTGGCTCGCTACTCAGCCCATCGACTGATACCAAGGACGAAAGGACGTACGACAGCAAAGTTCGCGTCCGGATCGCCCCGCCCGACTTCGATCTGCACAAGCAGCCACACCAACAGCAACAGTACTTCAGCTAATCACCCGACGTCCTCCCTCACACACACCAAACTACACGCACCGCATCGATCATGAGACTCGTGCGCTCCTGACACGCCTGCAGCAGCATCGCGATCTCTTTCGGCTCGAGCGACTCGAACTCGGACAGTAGACTACTGTCGCTGTCGAGGCCGACAGCCGGCGGCCATAGTTGGGCCGCGGGGACCGCGCCTTCGTTCGGGTTCCGACACGACGTAATGCCAAGAAGCCGGACGATCCGCGAAGCGCCAGCGACCACCTCTTTCGAAGTTGTGAGGAGTCCGTTCTGTGTGCGCTCGACGCGCGCGAGCTCGAGCTCTGCGACACGCAGCTGCTCTTCGAGCACGCGCGGGTCGTCGGTCGCGACTGCAGCGTTCGACATCTCGAGCGACTTGAGCTGCTGCTCGAGTTCGGCTTGGTGGAGCTTGATTTGTTTCAAGCGCGCTTCGTAGATCTTGGCTTGCTCTTCGAAGCTCCGGTTCAGCTCTTCGCGGCTCACAAACTTCTGCAAGATGAGCTCGAGCTTCGTGTAGCCCGTGGCCTTTTGGATCTTCTCGACCATCGCTTCGCACTGCTGCAGCGCCACTTTGGCCGCCAGCGACCGGGTCGTCGTGCTCGCAGACCGCTGCGACGACGCTGATCGCTCTGCGTCTTCGAGTGTCTCGCCAGCTGCGCCTTGGAACGCTGCATGGTGCACGCTCTCGATCATCTCGAGCCGGCGTTCGTAGAGCTTTGCGGTCGCAGCGAGGTCCTGTGCCACCTTCGCGCGCGCTTTCTCGAGCCGCTCAACGACAGCGCTCATGAGCGTCTTGCTCTTCTCGACGGCCGCACGGAGCAGCGGGAGTTCCATCGACTGGAGATGCGTCTTCTTGACGTGGAGCACTTTGCGCTCTTCCACGAGGTCCTTGAGCCGCATTTGCAGCAGCTTGAGCTCTTTCTTCACCGTGTCAAAGTGCGTCGGCTCACACGCTGGGAACGTCTCACAGCCACGCAGGAGCTTCCGGTGGCTCTTTTCCTGCCGGTCAATGCTGCTGAGGAGGAGCTCGATCCGATCCATGCGCGCCCCCATCTCTGCTATCGCGTGCTTGGCCATGTCGCAGTCGCGCAGCATGAGCTCGTACCGACGCGTCGTCTCTTGGATCTTCTTCTTCACGAGCTGCACGTGTGCGTGCTTCTGTGCGACCTCGGCCTTCATGCTGTCGTACAGTGTCTGGAGCTTGAGCACGACCTGGTGGTTATACGACTGTTTGAGGTCCCACTCGGACTGCGGGTAGTCCTGGAAGTGCGCTGGGAGTCCGAACGCTACCGACGGCGACGGGGATAAGTCGCTCACGTTCAGGTGCTCGAGGACAAGGTCTCGTGCCCCAGGACTCGCTCGAGCCAGAGCGTGCGGTGACGCCACCGTCCCAAGACCGAGACCGCCACCAGCGTCCGTCAGGAACGTGGTGGCGGTGGCGGTGGCTGCCACCACGGCAACATTCGCGAGCGGCAGTGAAGCGGTCGCGACAGCTGTCGGCAGTCGCCGGATCGAGCTCGAGAGCACGTTCTTCACAGCGACGTACGTCGCTTTCTTGCGGAACAAGCTCTCGGGCGAGATCACGTCTTGCGTCGTCGTGGTCGGCGCTGGCGACAGGACGCTCGCGTTCTGCAGCCCTGTGAGCTTCGGTGGGCTCATCGCGCCTTTCGTCTTGCGGACACGGTGCTGGGGTGCGTCCCCACTCGACGCGCTCTCGAACATGCTCCGCTTCACGTCCCAGAAGCGTGCGTCAAAGTGCACGACCGGCTTCACGCCACTTCCGACCGTCGTAGCACCGTCGCCACTGACGTGCAACGGAGCGAGCGCGTGGCCCGTCCCGTGGCTTTCACGCCGCTGCTCCTCGTCGTCAGCGTCGCCGACAGCCGACGTCGACAGCACGCGACTCAGCTCGAGCGTCCCACTTCCTGTCGCACTCGAGCTGCCGTAGCTCAGTGTAGCAGAGCTGTTGCCGCTTGATACGCCGACGCCGCTACCACAGACGGCACTGGTTGGACTCACGACTGGCTCGCGAACCACAATCTCTTTGCCGAGCGCGAGCCACGGGAAGTGGATCCATACCCAGCGCTGGTAGAAGTAGAACCAGTTCCCGGTCACTTCCTTCTCCTTGGACGTCGTCATCAAAGCGCTGCGGGTCCCCATGCTGCTCCCACTGGTTCTCGTGCTGCTACTGAGGCCGCTAGGGCCGTGGACGAGCGTCGAGAACGCTTCGAGCGCCACTACCAAACCAGACGACGCGACTGCTGTCGAGGACGCGGCCAATGGGAGGCCTCCTGCTCCTCCACTGCCATGCGAACCTGCTGTCGATGCCGCCCCACTGGCTGCTGTCGTGCTGGACGGCAACGCCAGGACGTGCGGCAAGTCCTCCGTAAACGCAAAGCCGTCGTTCTGGAGCCGCTTGAGGTCGAGCGGAGCGTAGTTGAACGCTGGGAGGTGCCCTTGGTACGCGAGCGAGAACTCAAACATGAACTTGGTCACGAGCTGCACCATCTGCGTGAACGTCTTGGTGGGCGGCCGCGCGCTCTTGTACCAGTCCTCCATGCTCTTGCTGTACTCCTTCACAACGTCAAACGGGAGCGTGTACACTAGCGGCTCGTTCGCGCCTCCTGTGTTCGCGTTCGCGGCAGTGTAGAGGAGCAACGGCCCGTCCGTGAGCGTCTTCCAGTACCCAAAGAGCTCGTGCTTGTAGTTCGCAGTGTACAGAAGCTGGAACATGGGGAGGCTCACGAGCACTGTACGCAGAGCGTCCCACTGGTAGCAGCGCTGGAGGTGCCACGGGAGCTCTTCAACGCGCCGGAACGTCGTCGGGTGGATACGGAAGAACCGGATGAGCCACTGGTGGTACGTCTGCTCGCGGCGCTCGCTGCCAATGTAGCGCCACCAGACGACTTCACGGACCACTTCTTTGCAGAGTGGGAGCACGAGCACGTCTTGGACAAAGAGGACGCCGAGCACTTTCAGCGCCCGCAGCAACGCTTTCCACTCGGGCTCAGCAAAGCCCGTGAGCCGGTGCGCGTCGAGGTTCTTCACGTTGCTGAACGTCGCCTTCCGGTGCAGTGGCTGGGACGACTCGCGCTCTTCCGTCACGATCGCGTTCAAGATGAACCGCAGCTCGTTCGTGAGGAGCCCGTGACGACAGACGTAGAGGAGACAGAACGCACGCCCGAGCAGCTCGCCGAGTGGTGACACCGGCTGCCCGCCTGCAATGTACGCGGGCAGGAGCTCTCGGTGCTGTTCCAGGGGCGTCTTGGACGCCGGTATGCGTACGCTGACTGCGTGCTTTGAATCTTGCGAGAGCATCGGCCTCGGCGGCGCGTGCAGTGGTGCGTGTCGGTCGGGACTGGTGTCACCGCTTTCAAGGCGGGTCGCGCTCGCGGCCGCGTCCACGCTCGTCGGCCTCTCAAGCGCTCCGTCCGGAGTCAGTGGCGTCAAGCGATTCCGGGACTTGTCACTACGCAGGGACGACACGAACACCTCCTTCGTCTCGTGCACGCTCTGCATCCGCGTAAGCGACGGCGGCAGAACCGTGACACCCTCGTCGTCACTGCTCGCCTTCGCGTCGAGGTGCTGCTGCAGCGGCGGTGGTGCGTCCGCGTACCCGAGTTCAATGACGCCTGGCGAGACTGTTGTCTTGTCGACACGCACGGCTGGGGCGCTCGGGATCCGCGCATCCCGGTAGCCGTACTCCTTTGGCTGCGCCGAAGCTCTCTCGGGCCGCGCTCTGTGGCTACTGATGCGCTCCGAGGCGCTTCGGCTCTCTGTGTCGGCTGCGAGGGGCGGTGGGTCCGCGGTGCTGATAGCGTCTGCAGAGCACTTGCGCCGCGTTGGGTGCTGGAGCGCTGAGACGACGTGGTCGGCGGCCCCGTACCCGTTCTCTGCGAGGAACTGGCGCGCGTCGTCCGTGCCCTGCGGCGTCGGCGTGTACCCGGTCTCCATGGACCGGAGGATCGCTTCGACGAGTTGCCCGATGCTCTCTGCGCCGAGCCAGTTCTCGACGACCTCGTGGATGTTGAAGCCCGCGTCCGCAGCCCACGCGAGGCTCGTGAGCAGGAGCTTGAGGAAGTTTGGGCTCGCGGTAGTCGGCACCGCAACGATCGCTCGCTCCTGGAGCTCAAACAGCCGCAGCCGAGCGTCCGGAGCCGACGGGTGGGCGTTCGAATGACCCACGTGGTCGCTGGTCGTGAGGCTCCCCGTGGACTGCGCCTTGTGCTTGCGCAGGAACTTCTTGACGATCATATGGCGCTCGTCCTCAGACAGCGCTGGGACGTGCACAGACGTCCACTTGCGCCGGTTCGCCTCGAGCTTGATGCGCTCAATCATCTGCGCGTTCACGCTCGTCTTGTCGTAGGGCTCGCTCGCGCTCAGGAGCGGGCCTGGCTCGCTGCTTGGGCCGCTCCTGCCGCCGATTGACCCTGCTGCGCTCGACGACACGAACTTGGTTGCTGGCAGCGCTGTGCTCGTGCCCGAGAAGATGATGCGGACGTTCGGTGGGAACGCGAGCGGGACCCACTTGAGGATGCTCTCGCCGTTGCTCGTGCGCAAGCGCTGGAGCCCGTCGATGATGAGGATCACACGGCCTTTCTTCGACGCGGCTTCGAGGAACCGCGGGAGCTGCCATCCGAGACGCTCTTCGACGTCGGGGATGTCTTTGTTCAGCTCAAAGTAGTCTTTGATCTCGCGTAGGATGCGCTCGAGCAGGTTCGACACGAAGCATGACTGGCGCGAGCAGCCCACGACGTGGTAGAAGATGAACTCGGGGTACGCGGTCTGCCAGTTCTGGAACGTCTTCTTGCGGCGCACGAGCCAGTTCGCGAGGAGCGCGCTCTTGCCGACGCCGCTCTCGCCGAGCACAATGATCGGTCCCTTGGGCTGTTGCATCGCGTCCACGTCGCAGAACTCGTCAAGCTCCCGCGCTAATCGCGGGTTCTCTTGGTACACGAACTCGCCGTGCATGATGCGGCTGCGCATGAAGCCGTGGTGGAACGCGCTCTCGAGGTACGAGATCGAGTCCCAGCACTCGGCGTTGTCGACACCACCACCACCCGCCGCTCCACTGTTGCTGCCGCTACTGTGGCTCGCGCTCCCCATCGCTGCTGTCGGTTGCCCACGAGCGGCAGTGCCGATGCCTTCGCCGCTCAGGCGCTCCATGCTACTCCGCTATCGACTGACTGGCTGACGATGTCGCACCACGAAACGGACTTGAGAACGCAAGGAGTCGTGACAACCAACAGCTCCCGACTTGGATTAGGTCCTCAACCTCCTTCTTTACGACCTATCTCATCCTTCTCTTCTACGCACGATAGTGGCTGTCGCCTCTACTCCCTTCCTTGCGTCGGGACTACAGCACAGCGTACGAGTGTCCGTCCTGGGCGATGATCTTGACCGACTGGTGGTCGCTGCAGCCTCCAGTCGAACTCGCGGCCATCGTCATGTGCAGGATCGACCGTCGCAGTGGCGTGAGCTCACGGATCACTGGCTGCGTCTGCAATTGCGCTGGAAACTGGTGGTCCCGGGACACGACGTGGCGCTGCGAGTGGCTCTGGAACGCACGGCAGAGCTCAGCGACGTTCACGTGGCCGTGTGCGACCGCGAGTCCGTAAGCGTCGCACCCGCTGTCGTTGCGCTGGTGGACATTCGCGCCGTGGTCCAGCAGCAGCTCGCAGATGAGGTAGTTGCCAGTCTCGGCCGCAATGTGCAGCGGTGTCTTGCCGTTGATCACGTTCGCAGTGTTCACGAACGCGTCGTAATCGAGCAAGAGACGGAGGATTGCGAGCGACTGCGACGCGACAGCCACGTGCGCAGCCGACACGTTCCGGACGTTGCTCAAGTTCACGTCCGCACCACTGTCGAGCAACAGTCGCACGAGGTCGAGATCGCCGTGGTTGATCGCAAGCAGCAGCGGCGTCATGCCAAGTTTGTCGGTCGCGTTCACGTCAGCGCCGCTCGCGACGAGCGCATTCACCACATCGTTGTGTCCTGAGCGACTCGCGACATGTAGTGGCGTCGTACCGTCACTTACGATCGTGTTCGGGTCCGTCCCTCTCGCCAAGATTGCTTGCACAGCGTAGAGCTGGCCAATATGGCACGAGAGGTACAGTGCCAGCTCCCACTGCCGCGCGTCGTCGAGCTCAGTGGCTGGCCGGCCGCCACTGCCGCTCAAGATGTCGCCGTACTGCGCCAGCAAGTGGTCGCGGAAGTCGACGAGGAACGAGCTGATGGTCTTGACCTTGGCGCTCCGGATCTGGAGCTTCGGCAGCGACGGCTGCGTGCGATTGGGGACCCGATTCCCGACAATGTACACGGAGCTCCCGCGTTCATACTTGGTCGCGACCGCGCCTCGCGATGTACTGAAGCGCTCACTCTCGTCGTCCGTGTCGTCGTCGCTCGCGTACTGTTCGCTGGTTGTGCTGCTGCTGCTGCTCACTGCCACAGGCGCAAACCCCTCGTCGTCGGTCGGTGTCGTGGCCGCGTTCTCGGGTAAAGTTTGCAGACTCGGCACGTACACTGTCGGCGCACGATACGCCGTCAAGGGATGGTCCAGCGTGGCGTCGTCGTCGCTCTCGTCTGCGTCGTCATCCGAGTCAACGTTGTTGTTGCTGTGGCGGCTGTTGTCCAGCGCGTCGTCGGCCACAGCGAAGTAGCCGGTCGCGTCCGAGCCCGACGACGTGTTGTGCGTCGAATGAGCTGTTGCGTTCAACTGCTCGCGGTTCAGCAGCATGTCGGCTTTCCACGCAGCGACGAGCAGCGGAGAGCGGGAGATCGCCATGGTTCGGAGCTCTTCGCTAAAGCCAATGAACGACGAGAAGAGGTCGAGGACGCGGCAGCGCTCGGTCGCGTCGATCGAGTGGAGGAAGCTGCGTGGGAACCCCGTGAAGAACTCGCGCACGGTGACGACAAACTGCTCGAGCGCGTGTCGACGCGCCTCGAGTAGTGCCGGCGAGGTGCGTTGCAGCACTGTCCGTGGTGGGAACGGGTAGTACTTGAGCACCCAGTGGAGGCGCGTGAACGGACAGCACGCGTTGCTGCACGGGCACGCGCCAGTGCTCAGTGCGTTGGTGGCGCTCGACGTGTCCGCAGTCGTCGCTTGCGTCTCCGCTTGGTTGCTGCTAGTCTGGTGGTGGCTCCAGAGACGCGGCCGCGTCTGGCGGTTCCGCCGAGCGAACGCAGTTCGGCCGTCGTGCGACAGTGGTGACGCGGTCGGGATCGCCGTCTTGGTGGCGCGCAGCAGGTTCTTCCAGAGCGTTCGGAAGTGCGAGTAGGACTGGAATGCAGTCACGTACGACGCGACTGCTGGTGCTGCTGGGGTCTGGGTGCTGCCGTTGTTGCTGTCTGGGCTGCTGGCCCAGTCATCCGAGTTGTTGTTGGCGCTGCTGAGCGTCGAGCTGCTCCCACTGGCGCTTCGGAACCGCTGCAACTGGAGCGCGAACACGTACTTGCCGTTGCGGATCTCGTAGTGCGGCACGGAGATCTCGTACGCCTGGAGCCAGCTCATGATGGGAGGGGACGGTGACGGCGAATGGTACAGTGGTGCACACCAGCAGCTTCTTCTTCTTCTTCTTCGGGCGAGACGTACGTGCGTCGTTCGGTTGATTGTGTGGTCTTTCTTGGTCGTGAGCTCGCTTCTTGGTTGTGAACTGACAGTTGGAAGGCGGTCGGGACACTCGGCGTCTTCTGCGAGCCATCGCGTCGCGACGTGTGCGACTGAGAGTCGCCGAGCGGTTTCGACAGAAAGGATAGAAGTTTCCAGCATACTACAGAAGGCATACTTCAGTACGAGTCCGGAGCTCGCAACCTTGTAGCAGCATGCGCGTGGGGGACATACACACTGAGGAAAAGGCTCGGCGAAAGCATGGATGGATCAAGCCCTTGGTGGTGTTGCCACCCACGTCGACAGAACCACCGACTTGATCGATCTCTTCGTCTTCTTGCCACTCACACTTGCAGTGCAAGTTGCACAGCTGCGCAGAGAGCGTCCGACACACAGTGCGAGTCGCGACGTTCATTTCAAATAGTTCTCGGAAGGTATTCACATGCGCGCTCGTGGTTCTCCCCAGCTCCAGGGGATGACGCTCGTTGGCACGCGAGTAGCTATAGTACGCCGGAAGAGCTCAAGGCCGCGTTCACTCTGCGCACGAGTGTGTTCGTCGCAGAAATGATCTTCGACAGCGACGGCGACCAGGACGAGTATGACAGTGCGGATACGACCGTCCATTTCATTTGCAAGAGCTCGAGTCGGACAAGTACGTGGCGTCACTAGTGTTTTCCGGGTAGCTCTTGCTCTCGATCGAGAACCCGACGAAGCGCCACGAGACAGATGTGCACTGCTGGTACACGCTCGGCAAAACGGTCGGCAGAGGCACGTTCGGCCGCGTGTGCAGTGCGCGCCACTGGCTGAGCGAGTCGCAGGTCGCAATCAAAAGCTACTACAGAGAGCGCGGCGCGACGACCTGCTGCTGCGCACCACCAGTCTCTGCGCCAAGCGCACCGTCAACGAAGCGAACAACCGCAAGTGTGGACGGCGCGCTGGACTGGCGGCGTTCAGCAAGAGGCAAAGATCATGGCCGCGCTCCGTCCGCATGCGTCAGTAGTCTGGTTCGTCGAAGCGTTCGAGACAGCGACGGAGATGCACATTGCGATGGAGTTTGTCGCTGGTGAGACGCTGTGCGACTTCCTGCGGCTGAATGAGAAGCAGCCAGCGAGAGGAGGGGGGCACGGCGACTTTGCGAAGCGGAGGCGCGAGCGATCTTCGCGCAGCTCTGCACTGCGGTTCAATCACTGCACGATCAAAACGTGATCCACCGCGACTTGAAGCTTGATAACGTACTCGCTGACAAGCGCGGATCGCGCCAAACTCATCGACTTTGGCTTCAGCCAGCTCGATCTCAGGAACGATGGCACTAGCTTGGGTTCCACGGAAGCAAAGAACTTTTACGGCACGCCGTCGTACATGGCTCCCGAAGTCATCGCATGCACGAACTACGACGGCAAGTTCGTGGACGTGTGGAGTCTCGGCATCCTACTCTACGTACTCCTGTGCGGCCGCTTCCCGTTCCAAGGACATACCTTTCACCACCTGTACCTCAACATCCGCACGACCCAGTGCGCGTTTCCCCGACGAATACCGGCAGCGATCGTCCCGTGTCGAATGAAGCACAGGCGCTCATTCGTAGCCTCCTCATAATCGATCCAACGAAGCGTCCACGTGTGAGCGACATTCTGCTGCATCCTTGGATGCGAGGCTCTGAATGGCGAAGCGCAGACAGTAACTAGCGCTTCTTGACGCAGTTCTGTTGCTGGGACGAAGCAGCAGTGCGGATCTGCAAGGCACTCGAGCAGCACTTCGGACTTGATGCTGCTGCGCTTTCGCTCAGCGTGCGAGCAAAACGTCGGAATGGCGTGACGGCGCTCGTTCGCCTTCTACTGCTGGCTGCTGAGAAGAAGTGCGCGCTTCTGTTGGATGAGACGAGTGCCTGGGATGCGAGCATTCCGATCCGGTTGAGCGGCAACGAGACGTAAGAGATGTTTGAGATGGCGGCGGGATTGCCGTGCTCATTGCACAAGCAGACACCGCGAGAAGCGGCACGTCGACACAAGAACCTCGTCGGAGTACATCATCGGGATCGTGGAAGGGTCTCTGACGGCTCACTGCTGAATTGCAGACCACACATCCGATAAACTACTACTCATGTCCGGTCCACACGCTCGCAGTTGCCATGATCATGCAAGCGGACACTGGCTCGCGAATCTTTCCGCAGTTTGATCATGGAGACCGCAGTGAGCAACTCAGCGGAGCTGATGACAGCGACGAGACACCCCTCGCTTTTGGATCTCCTGGAGCAGAGTGAGCTTGAGAGTGACGCCCCAAACGCGCCGAACACGGCATGCCGCCGCAGCACTCCTGGAGGGCATCGTATGCCAATCGGTTGCTCTCGAGAGTAGTGAAGCTGGTCTCGAGCGACACCCGGGTGACAGCGGATCTCTCTTCTCACTCCTTTCGGCGAGGTGCAGCAATGTGCGCAAACGCCGACAGTCGCCTGAGCTTCCAGTGGGTTATTGATCGAGGGGTGGGGTGGGTGGGGGGGGGAGCATCTCAAGCGCAAGCAAGGCATACGATTACATGCTAAACACTACTCAGCAAGACCAGTAACTCGGTCGACAGCTGAGCGGATGGGAGCCGAAAGCCGACGCCAAGCTCCCTGATTTATCCTGCTTCTCGGCACCAGTACGCTCTCGAATCGCTGCTCTTGAACGGGTTTTGTATGTGAACTGCAGTAGACTCGGAACCGCTAGCTGGAACTTCACGAATGAGGTTGTGGAGGTGCTATTGGTGACTGCTCTTCTGCACTACCCTGACGTACTCTTAGCCCGCCCGACCAGCCCCTACGTTATTCGTATCCGAGGAGCAATTCTGGCAGCTGCAGTTCTCGAGTACGAGATGCTGGCTTGGTCGGTCTCTATCCGCCAGGCGTTCGACGCGCGTCCCGATCAGGCTGACTCCAAGCACCAGACGTCTGAGCTTGTTGCTCTGCTACATCAACAAACCACCCAAATCTCTCAGTTACTCGAGCAGCAGAAGCACTACGAAGAACGACTCCGTGCTCTCGTCTGGTGGACGCACCAACGGCGCTTCGAATTCTTCATCTCCGATCGTTACGCCGGCTGTCGAGGAAGCTGTGATTGAGTCAACTTGCTTCGCCACTCGGGCCGCCTCAGCGGCAGACCAGCATGCTGCACCTACTCGAAAGAGCAGTGTGAGAAACCAGGCACCACGTGCTCTTCGCTCAGTCTGGATTGAGTGGTTCACGCCCGAACCACGCGTGTACAACCCGGGAGTCGCTTCCCAAACCAAAAAAATACTCTGATGTACGAGTATTCGCACACTGTCGCGTACCTCCTGCTTTTCGCGCCACCGAACCTGCGCCTGGACGACACGGCATCGTGATACCTCGACACCTTTCCTGCTGTTAGGCGTGCAGCAGAAGCGAACGTCTTGGACTATCTACAAGCGGCTGGCTCGACTGCGTGCTCGTACGGTTCGGTGCTGAAGTTGCTCAGAGCTCACCGGAAAGAAGGGATGCTCGGCTCGCGCATTGTTCGCTTGCGCTCGATGCTCTCGGACGGCAGCATCGTGTTGTCTTCCCCTCTGAACGTGTTGCCAGGCTTTGAGAGGCCTTCTTGAGTGTGAGTCCCCGACGGCGCCTCTCCTCTCTCGGCAAGAGTGCCACCAGAGCACGTGCACACACTCAATCCCACGAATGCATACACAAATCAACACAAGTCTTCTTACTCAACCGCTCCGTGTTCATGTATGTCACACCTGATTGAGCGCTGCATGTCACCTCGCACCTCGGTAAGTGCCTATGTAGTGATGCACTTCCTGTTAGCAATGAACACGACTGCAGGATCTCCAGCATCGCGACGCGGGCTCACATGGGATTTATCTGCGCGCACACACTGCATTGAATAGTGAGTAGAGCCTCACAAGCCCGCGTTTTCCATTTTGCTAGCTACATGAAAGACACCACGACGTGACCAACACATGAATGCACCAGTATGCTCTTGTTTCCACCAACCTCTGGTTTGCAGCGAGCCCCAATATGCCGCGTGCTCCAACGGTTTCTTCATCGCGTTGTTGCCTCTCTGCGGTATTCACAGCGCGAATCCTGGTCGTTGTAGTGCCTGTCGCAGGCGATCGCAGCTGCTGTCACCATGAAAAAGCACAGACGAAAACGCACATCCGTTAGCACGCCGCTAGTAAAAGCTCACTTGTATGTACTCGAAGCTGTTCGCACTCACATTTGTCGCGCCGTTTAAAGCGCCTGTTGATCAGCTGTTCCTCTGATTTCGTTGCCGAACGAGCCCGCTCCCGTGTCGTCACGAGCTTTTGTCTTGATCTACTGTAGCATGCTTGCGCGCGTCAGACTTGGTGGCTCCAACATTCCGCCTCTACTCACTTAGCAATAAGGAGCGCCACGCACCTGACATTGTCAGCCGCCGCCACGGGTCGCTGGAGCAGTGTTCCGCTCGGATACTTTAGTGAGCTAGTGCAGACGATCCCATCGATCACGTTGCTCACGTCCACAATGCCGATGCTGTGTCAACAAGCTCTGGTTAGCGAGTGAATACCAAGCATCATTCTCAGCCGCTAAATGAAACAGCTGACTTCGTTGAGAGCTCCCCACACTCACCGTGCATCGGCGGCACTGGCTGTGTTCACACGCCCTTGCTGCCTGCGACGTCTGACAAACGAGTGGCGCTCGCTGGTTACCATGCTCGGTGAGCTTTTTCTGTTGAGAGAACTGACTTACGTGTCGCTCCATGTGCACCAGACTGAATCTTTTAATTTTATGCATCGGAACTGCAGTGCCGGAAAGTTCACGCAATGGATGAATATGCTAACCATTTCGACATATCATAATACTGCGCACGTGAATATGTCTGATTACACCCAATGAAATCATTGTAGGAATTATTTCTGGCCAATCAGAGGTTGCGAGGATATGATTTGCGGTTTGGACGATTCGGTCGCAAATTCTGTCGGAATGTATTCGAAAAAATGGATGTACTAACGTAAATTGCATGCGATATGTGAGCATCCAAATACCTCACCGTTCGGACAAACAAGTTATCTGTCCAATGTCAATGCTTGTTTAGTGTGCACCACACGTATTAAGATTGGATGGTGCGATATGTCGTGCATGTGTTGACATGACGTTGGTTCGCGCACCTGTCGATTCGCAATAAGTCTAAGCACTCTTATCCCTGCAAACACGCAGAAGGCGCGGAGCACAGCGCTAGGTACGTTTGCTCGCTTCCTCAAAGAGGAGGATGTTGGCGAGGACTTTGTTCATGCTAGCATCCAGACCGACGCATCTGACGCTCGCCTCGCGGCGGTGCTCGACAGGTTTGGTTATTATCTTGCATTTAGTAAGGGAATAGACGGCAATTTGCTAGCAAAAAACTCGGTCATGTCGTACTTTTGTAACGCCAAGCTGTGGCTGCTAGAGACTTACCC